>JAOTQE010031776.1:0-10278 GCA_025631205.1 Nesometra sesokonis
GCCTATCTAATCTGACAAACCCTGACCCCGAGAGGTCAAATTGCTGTACAGATTAGGATTAGCTGCTTCGCAGCAATGACAGCCTCTTGTCATCTGAAGTTTGTGGAAAATGTTGCGAACTTTGCCTTCAAAATACGATTTTTTAAACAAATAAGATGATTTTGATACAAAAACTATTATAATAGTTACATTTACCACATTGCCAACATTATTATTTTTACAAAATAAACCTGTTTTTAGATGATTTTCAGCCTCTTGACTAGGCCTAGACTAGACTTGTATCAGACCTTCGCACGAGAACTTGATAGTAGTTGTTATGCAGGGCTTTCATAGGGCATCCATACACCTAAACATGATAAATTCATATATTTTTAAGATTATCGATGCCCTTAATTTTTGCGATTGTCCTTGTATTGCAAAATTTGCAAAAAGTTTAAGTGTGCCTGGAAATAGAAAAAAAAGTCACATTGTCCTATTTATGCGATCACTCATAGATAGCAAGTTTAGTAAAAAAATTGAATTAATCATTAATTAAATATGACTAATTTTTCAAATCTGCCACAGTACATGTGTGATACATGTACAATTCATGTTCATATGATGCCTTTTATTAGCGTAAGTAAGTATGAAAAACAATAATAACAACAAATTGAGGCTAGTAGCGCTTGGGGAACAAACAAGGTAAAAAATATTAGTTGAAAACTGGGTCATGACGGATAGAATAAGGGAATTCATTTAATAGTATTGGTGCCTGTGCCAAAAAAGCCTTTATTGAAGAATTTCATTTTTTTTAGGGGTTGTTAAAAAGAGAGGGTGACGGGTCCAAATGTGTGCCTACCTGTGTCTCAAATGCTTAAAAATTTATTCAGTGTGACAGTGAATTTAAGTTGCTTTTAAGTATAATTTCTCCTGATCTATTTTCCGTATTAAAAAAACTGTCCATTGAACTTCATGTTTATACATATAAGTATATTTGTTTTCTTTATTTCTAGAACTGTCCTTTAACTGCATTTCTTGAGTTCATTTGTGAATTTCTTTTGAAATCTAATGAAGAAACTGCTGCAGCTCACCTTAAAAGATTCCAACATGAATTTCTGGAGGTAGGTCAAAGTCATATAATATATGTGTACATTTTACCGTACTTTTCTAAATGATCAAATTTTAGAATTGTCTATATAATACACGGACCTTTCCTTTTTTCTATCTTATAGATTGTTGATTGTTCCAGCAACTTACAAGACAAAACCCACATACAAAGTGCAACAGAAATTAACAGTCCTGAGTTTCTAGAGAAAGCCGTCTCTCAATTAACACTTCTTTCATTCAAAGCTTGTCGAAACTTTGCTGAAATCTGCAGACTTCTAAAGCTAATGGGAGTTGTAAATTTCTCTGGAATATTCTCTCATCCTGGTGAGTTTGCTCTTGTAATATCATGCAAAGAAGAATTTAGAAATGACATAATGCTGGTGGTGCTGTTGGTATTGGTGTGTGTGTGTGTGTGTGTGCGTGATAAATTGATAAAGTTAGAGATAATTTATTTTGTGATGATGGTGGAGATAAATGTTTGTGGTAAAGCTTGATAGCATCCCTTGTGTAGGTTTCGTCTGTGTTTACAAAATTTTGTCCATAATTTAGAATAATAATCTTTGTATTGTACAGTTAGTGACCATGTCAAAATTATCCTACTGCAGGTACTGCAGTAATTCAGTTACAACAGTATAGTTCTGTAGGTGGAAGAAAATCACATGTCATGATGTGACCTTGTTCTTCAATGCAGTCACCAAAGAAAACATAATAGCACTGGATTACTGCAGTAACTTAGTAGCAATAGATTACTGCAGTAATTGCAGTAGACTTAGTGGCAATAGACTACTGAAGTAATTGCAGTAGACTTAATAGCAATAGATTACTGAAGTAACTGCAGTAGACTTAATAGCAATAGATTACTGCAGTAACTGTAGTAAACTTAGTAGCAATAGACTACTGAAATAACTGCAGTATACTTAATAGCAATAGATTACTGCAGTATTACTGCAGTAGACATAATTTCATTTCATTTTTATTTGGCATTAAAATATAGCAAAATACAATATACAAAATACAGCACGTAGGAAAATACGGTGTATAAAATATAATAAACAGTAAGGTTGAACACCGTATACTAAATTAATTAATAGCAATTGATTATAGCAGTAACTGCAGTAGTATTAATAACAATAGTTTACTGCAGTACCTGCAGTAGACTTAGTAGCAATAGATTACTGCAGTAACTGCAGTAGACTTAATAGCAATAGATTACTGCAGTAAATGCAGTATAATAATTTTGACATGATTCCTTAGAATGTCAGGTATATTTTTTGATACTGGTGGTGACCTTTATAATATTTCTTATGGTTGTAGTAATACTAAGTCATAGAATTTGAATTTTTTTTCTTCCAAGTTGCAAATTATACGAAGCTATATGAGTTGAGCATGATAATTAAGACCACGTCTGTACAACTGGACATACAAAGGTTGTTGAATGGAGATGGGAGTATGTTTCATAAACATTGTCAAGAAGTGTTAGAGAATCTCCAGGCAGTTAAAGACTTCACCAGTGCAAAGAAGTTTGCTGTGGCAGCAGGATTAAATATGGACCATGTTGTTATCAATCAGGTACAGTGATAATAATAATAATAATGATAATGATAATGATAATTCATTAACACTTATACTGCGCCTGTTAAAGTTAAAAGAAACTTGCCACCAGCGTAAAGAGATAATGGTGTAAAAGACAAGTTGCAAGCTAATTAAAAAGAAACGTTTTAAGTTCAGAAAGAAACAGTTGGTAAGAATTAATATTACGGATGTTGAGAGAAAGAGAATTCCAAAGTGTTGGCGCTGTAAACAAGAACGTACGCTCACCAGTACGGACATGTGAGACCCGTGGCGCAATTAGCTTATTAGAATTTATATAGCGAGTTGGACGGGTATGAACACTAACAATGGAGGAAAGATAAGCAGGGGCAAAACCATGGATAATACTAAAAGTACATAAAAGGATTTTAAATTTAATTCTTTGACCAACAATAAGCCAATGAAGATTCCTAAGAATAATAATAATAATAATTAGTGCTTGATAGAGCGCATTCTGCAAGCCTCAATGCGCTTTACAATAAAAATAAAAATCAGAAAAACTTAAGAAAAATGTAAATTAAAAATGGGTGTAATATGACAATGTTTTCCACTAATACTAACAACACGTGCAGCAGAATTCTGCAAAAGTTGTAATTGCTTTAGATCACCAACCGGTAAGCCAGCGAGCAAAGAATGAAAAAAGTCAATGTGATAAGATAAATGCATGCAGTATAGTGGCAGCAGCAGAAGCTGTTAAAAAGGGCCTAATCGAACGGATTCTACGCAAAGAAATAACCAGACTTGCAAATAGATGACACATGTTGAGAAAAATTTAGGTGTTTATGGAATATAAAGACATGTCCCTACTGACTCTGGTATAATATTAGCTCATCCAACATTTAATTATCAATACATTTAACATTTAGTTATCAATACATGTACACTCCTGGCTCTGGTATAAGCCCACGTCACATTTTGTGAAAATTTTCTATTGCGGGTATGAAACCAAAACACTAAGGGAAGTGGCTATCTCACAACACAAGGCGAGTGCAAATATTTAATGTTTCATTTACAGTAATTGAATTATATATTCAATTAAGCAAGTATGGTCATATTTAAAACACTAATAAACATGTGTGTTAATCGTTGATTTAGTAGAACACTGTTGATTTGATTTTAATTTACATTTATATTGAATTATATTTAAATTAAATTATAATTTAATCTAGGCCAAAAGTTATAATTCTGTTGATCCACTCAGCAGAGATAAAGCCACTATGCAGACTAGTGGATCAGCCAGTTTGGCAGGTTACATTCATTCAAATTAAAATAAAAAGAAGTGTAGCTAGTGAGAAAATGATGTATGAATATATCCCAATGGGTATTAATGAGAAACAAAAAAGAACAAATAACCTTTAAATTTGATTCTTTTGAGATGTTTTAATATAGTGTAGTATAAGGGAAAGTGCCCTCTATTTGTAAACATGCCCATGAAGGCATATGTAAAGAAGGTCGTTGGTGTATTGGTTCCTTTCTTCCTAGCATAGGTTCACTATCTGTCCTGATAAAAAGTTCTTATCTTCCATGTTCACACTTGAAACCTGACATTTACCAGCAAGTGGATAATAAAATACACTTGGATTCTGGAGAAATGTTTAGGCATACCGGGTTAGAATACCTTATGTCAGTGCTTAGATCTTGAGTAAAGTTGGTCACATTTGAAGATATCCTTTTGATTTAGTCCTGGATTAAATTTGAATTAGTCCTTGATTAAAGTTAATCTACTTTTGTGAATACAAGCCAATGGTGTTAATTAGTTTAGTTTGCACTTTTTTCTTAACTTTAACTGAATCCATAAGTTTGTACTTATACAGAGATAAACCACTAACTCTTAGGATAGACATTGACATTATTAAGCAGCTCATGCATTGTTCAATAATACTCCAGATGTTTTATATTTTGTGGCTGAGTTTGATCTTGACAAAACAGAGAAATTATTTATCCTTAGAGTACTTACCATAAAATAACTGTTTTGTGGGGGTTTCTTTTTTTTATTTTATTGAAGTTGAAAGATGAATTAGAGCAGATAAAGACAAGCACACAATGGAGATCCGAGACTGTGAGGCAGTTATTCTGGCAAAAATGCAATAAAGAATTGAGGTCATCAAGAGTATCCAATAAAGCGGCTTTCCAGTTCTTTAGAGTAAGTTTGAATAATATGTATGTTTATATTATTGTTGTTTTTTATCTGAAGTATGCTAAACAAAGGATTATAAATATATCTGATAATGCTTATTCAAAAAAATCTGAATGATGGGCTCAAACGAGCCACAAAATACCATGTGTGACACACAGTTTTAATCTTCACCAGGTAAATACCAGTGTACATTTTTAAAAACATATTTTTTTTAACATTTTTTAATTTTTTTATATAATGACATAGAGGATCCTCTATAATAATTTAAAAATACTATGAATATTTCATAGTTCATAGACACCCACAAGTATTTCTTGTGAGGTCTTGGTAATTCCCACAGAGCTTGCAGGAGCAAGCATCACTGAAATGGTAGGAGTGAGGATTGCTGCACCATAAATTATGAAAAGCAGATTATAGATGGATACCTACAAAACTTACAAATATCAATGTGTTTTTCTTTTACTTTTTTAAAGACAATTATTACGAAAATTAATATTTAATATATTTAAATTGATTATTTTCATCATTGTTTTTATACAGAGTGTAGCCGGTGATCTAAGTATAAACCTAAGTACAAGTGAGAAGGTTACAATCCTGTGTTTGGCTTTGGATTGGCTAGGCAAGGTGACTTCATCTACATCAGCTACTTATATAAGCTTAGAACAGGAAATATGGAAGCTAAGACTTGACTTAGAAGTTAAAAATATCCAGGTATGTTCCCTGTTACTATTGACAGTTAAATGTGCAAACATATACTGTATATTGACAACACAAAGTACAAACATTGTTATAATGTATTAAATTGCTGAAATTAAATTTTCATAGTATAACAGTATAATGTATTATTGTTATTTGTATACTGATAATTCTTTTTCTACCCAAACCTCCATAAGTGGATTTGTTAACATTTCTTTTATGAACAGTAAACTGTGACCTTTTTAATGCTTATCAAGTAATAATCTGTCTTTTTGAACAGAGTAAAGATGATAAAGGTGACATTTCTTTAGAAGATGTTCACTTTACCAAATCAAAGACGTCATACGAGGCATCAAGTTCAGATGTGAAATATCATGGTGCTGATGAGTTCATATACTTAACTGACTACGGATTGACAGGTCAACAGCCAAAAGAAAATACAGTAAGAAGAATAACTATTGCCAACTACATACCTGTCAACATTTGTACTCCTGAAAGCGGTAGGCCGTCTCCCTGCTGCTGAGTCAGATGAATACCAAGGCTCCAGTGTCCCCAACTTATCAACTTTATTTTGATGAGCAAAAAAGGGATCATGTTGTCTGATTACTTAGAGGCATTAAGCTTAAATAAACTACTTTTAATGCCAATTCGGTACATACACAAATACTGAAATTACTACAACAACAGTACAGTCGACCTTCTCATTTACGCACCCTTTTGTCTGGAAGGTGTTTGTAAATGAAAATGTTTGTAAATGAGAAGTTAATTAAAACTGATAGAATAAGGTTTCAAAACACTTAATGTTTCTTTTGGTATTTTGATAATTGTAGTATTCTGTGTGAATGAACTAGGTGAAGGAAGATTATAAAACAAAAGAATTATCATCAATTATCAGATGATTACATAATTAGTAATTGTAATGTAATTGGCTGAATAGTGCTTGTAAAATAAGTTTGTAAATGAGAAGTTTGTAAATGAGAATTTCGACAGTACTGTGCTAAAGTAAATCAAAACAACTAAATATTCTTGAAGCTACACAAATTACTACCACGGCAAAAGAAATCAAAAGAACTTGATAGCTTTGAAACCTCACTAACTTTAAGCTGAAAAGAGCAACGGGTCTCAAAATATAAGTAAATCAATTGCAAAAAAAATAAATAAACATAATAAAATGCTAATAAAGACAACAAAGCTTTACAGAAAGTGAACTTGAAATGAAATATTGAGAAATTTCAATGGTTTTAGCACTAGGAGTGAATGACGATGTACAATTTATACTTAAAGCATTGAAATACCATCATATTGGGATTCAATATTTCAATATTAACTATGTCATCAGTAAATAATATTAATTTTATAAATAAAATAATGGAATAATTGAAATGTAATTATCTACCATATCTTGACTAAATTGTTTAAACATTTTTGTTTCTATCTAGGAAACAATAGCTCTTCAAAATATGGTTAAAGATTTACTTGGAAGTTTCTGCATAATCCAGGCTTACAAAGTCTGCCAGCAGTTCAACCATTTCAGTCAGGACCTAGCGGTAGTGTTAACATGCATCAAGTTAGCTAGAGGGAAACAAACTGCAGACGAACTTAGTGCTCAGATGAAGTTGTTACTTGCAAGAGGGAGAAGCAAGCGGCTTAGTTTGTCTGAATCTGTGTCCTCAATAAGCAGGACCCACAGTTGTATGTAAACATGTGGACATTTATTATTTTATGTTTCGCTGTAATGTTATTTTTTTTTAGTTATCTATCAATAGTAGCCCAAGCTACTGCATTTTAATATTGGTTGGATGGAATATTTAGTGATTTGATAAACAAAGGTTAATGCATTCATGGCTCTGGACAACAACCAGGAAGCAAGTTTCAACTGTAGCTCCAAACACAAGGTCAATAGCAAAGTACGGTACAATCTAAATCATCATTTGCCCATCATCATTGTTATAAAATACAATCAGTACATATTTGTTTTTACAGTTTCAAGCATTTGTAGTGACACTGATGAATCTAATGAAGTATTAACATGTCTTGAGACTCTGTGTGAACACTCCAATAGTGGTAAACAGTGCTGTAAAAGAATTATTAACTATTACAAAGTAGCCCAGGTATGTAGACCACTTACTACTTGCCAGAATTTGCAATGAAACTTGCTGTATTTCATTACTATATATTTGAATTTGTTGAAATTGTAGAATTAATGAGTCAAGTGATAGATTATTTAAGCCTAAAGCCCAGTGCACACTTCAGGAATTTAGCTTAGCAAAGTGTCACACAAGGCAGTTCGCTTATAGTCTACCAAATTTTAAGCAAGCAAAGTGCCATGCATGGCAACAATGTGCCATACATAGCAACAAAGTGCCATACATGGCAACAAAGTGCCATGCATGGCAACAAAGTGCCATGCATGGCAGTCTGGTGTTGTACGTGCACTTTGCTGAGCAAAATTCCTTCATGTGCTCTAGGCTTTAAAATTATTTTCATTCTTTGAATCAGACTGAAGAAGTGACCAGTACAGTCACAAAACAAGAATTGAGACAACTATCTAAAAAGGTTGAAAAGCTAATGCTGACATAAGATTTGACATAAGATTCTTAAAAATTATTGACATATACACAAAATTTACTATTTATTCAGTATTCTATGATTTTCTTTCGTTTACCAGATCTTAAACTGTTCTTATGATGAAATTGTAGTGCAATCTGCCATTAAAACTCTGCAAACAATTGTTCAATCCAACACACTGAAGAAGTTTACAATAGCTAAAGAGTTCATACAAACAACAGAAATGAAGGACACTGAGGTAAGATTGTCTACAAACTGTAGTTAAGAAAATTAATAATGAAACAACACGAAATGGGTTCTCCACTAGTCTCTCCCACCCTTTTAAACAGAACATCATGACCATGGTCCTTTTTATATTTCAGCAGACCAAGTGTATTATTCCTGTATCAATGTTGTAACTGAAATCAAACTCAATATTTAACTTTAGGTGAACATTAGTTGGTTGGAGATAAAAGTCTATACCAATAATTTATAGTATTGATAATTGATGGATAATAAAAGTAGTCAAATTTTACCCTTTGTGGTTTGAGTTTTGGGGGTTTATCAGCAGTTCTTTAAATGATTAACTTGCTTGTAAATACTGTAAATATTTGACATATTTTTCAGGTTTCCAGTTTTCTGGCAGACATGATTATAAAGCAGGTTACATTGAAAGCAGAAAAACATCAACATCAAGGTACAAATAATCCAAATATTTTGAATTTATAAGGCACCTAATGTTGTGAAAACACCTGTGCATGGGGAACTCTGTCAGCCAGGGATAAATGTTACATGAAAAAATGGGTAAATCACAGTATATGGCATACTCTTCTGCATATAGTCTGGGCATCCCACCTGCAAACATCTGGGGTCTTAATGGTCACAGCGGTATAAAATTTGACTTTTGAGAAGATCCTTTTAAGTAATGGTGCATGGTGCTCCTTGTGTTAATTACATTCTTTTCTGATACTGTAGTTTATCATGATGTGAACTGATGTCTTCATTTTTTTAATTAACTGCTTTTTGGAAATCAACCAATTGATGATAAATAAAAAGACTTTTTAATTATTTTATCAGGTCAGCTGTCTTCAGATTCACAAATACCATTATCAAGGAAACCGTCAGATAAAGAGGAATTATCTCAGTTCATACGACTTTGTGAAAACCCTGCAACCCTTGGAAGTAGATTGATCCAGGAAGCTAAGGCTCTATTAGACAACCCATCTACTTCCAAAATTGGTAAGTGCTATGAACCCTCTGAATATAGACCATCCTTGGTAGTAAATTGATCCAAGAATCTAAGGCTCTCTTAGACAACCCATCTACTTCCAAAATTGGTAAGTGCAGCCAGCCCTCTCAATTCTGACCACCGTTTGATCCGTATATTTTGTTCAGTTTCCTGGACAAATCTGTTTTGATCAGGATCCAGATTCAGGATCCAGGTAAACGGAGAGGGGGTGCATTATTTCCCAACGGGGTAGGCGTATTTCCCATTTGTAATTTGACAAGCAAAGCAAAAAAAAAAGTTATTTGTTTTGTTCTACATGATATTGGCCGTTATTTTTATTTTTTGGATAAATTTAGGTTGGGTATACGTAATATAAAGTTTGAGGTATGCATCTCTACTCCCCACTCCCTAAATCCGCCCCTGTAAATTGCACCTATCTACATTAGTTTCATAATTTAGAGAATTCAAAACGGCTAATTTTGGGAGAGTTGGATGCTAGGCAATACATAACTTCTACATCATCATTGTCATCATCAGCATCATCATCATCATCTTCATCATTATCATCATCATCACCGTTGCCGTTGCCAACCCCCCATGTCTTTTTTTATGCCATACTTCTCCCAGTTTTCCAACAATACAATATAGACATGCTGTGCATTCTCGTATATCTTGTGTTGTTAAAGCTAAAGTATAAAAATGGCATTTTTACCAGTGGTGTCTTTTTTTTTTTTTTTAACTTGCACACTACAAGATAACTTGATCACATATCATGTTTTGTTAGAGCTAAAGTAATAAAATGACATTTTTACCAAAGTTTTTCTTCTGTTTTTAGCTCACACACTACAAGATGACTTGATCACATATAATGTTTTGTTAGAGCTAAAGTAATAAAATGACATTTTTACCAATGTTTTTCTTCTGTTTTTAGCTCACACACTACAAGATGACTTGATCACATATCATGTTTTGTTAGAGCTAAAGTAATAAAATG
>JAOTQE010031787.1:0-21773 GCA_025631205.1 Nesometra sesokonis
CCGGAAAATTTAGTGATTTTTCTGTAAAATGAATACAAATTTCTGTACAAAATCGTCATGGCTGAGAATCAATTACTAAACCAATCTTTAAAAAATGATAAACCATATGTAATAAAATATTGAATGTGGTGTCTAGAAATTAAGAGACCATTTCTGTTGAGAATGCCGTGAAATGCGAGACATACGGACGTATACATAAGTTTACAACTTTGGTCCTCTATCGGCCGGAATTTTCGTAAGCGGACACCTCCCGTAAGCGGACACTTTTTCTCGACCCGAAGGTGTCCGCTTACGGGAGGTTCAACTGTACTATGGTACATGGATTTCATTGTAATGTACTTTTATATCAATTTTTATCCAGGAAAGTATCATTTATGCATATTTTCTGGGATTGATTGTTCATTTTTGTACTTCTTACAAAAGTACTTCCATGCATAAAAACTTCAAAGTTCATATCTTTGGATCTTTGAAATGTCATTTTAAAGTTAATTTACAGTTTAATGTGCACTACTGGAATGTACCAAAAACTACATTATTTTATTTTCCAACCACGAGACTCGGTCTGTGGTGAGATCTTACATATAATAAATTTAATATTTAGTCAAGAGACCTACCTGATGATATAGAATTATGGCTAATTTTAATAACAATAACACATTAAAAGCACATATATCCACAAATACTAAATTTAAGCACAATTTAAACAAATGCTGTCAGTGGCACATAGAATTGTCTGAAGTTTACAGTGTTTATTTCAGAATCCAAACAATTAGTTTAATTAGATTTCAACAAATTAACAGCGAATAAAACTATTACAGCACTAAAAAATTTTTAAAATAGAGACAATTTACTTAATATTAACAAAAATTTAGAACATTTTGCATTTTACTAGTATTTGTTTTTTTAATGTTTATATCAGGTTGTCTATCTAAATGATCTAGGTACTATAAACATCACAAAAATATGAACTTCACAGTTGGAACAGTTAAGTCTAACAAAATCAACACTCCGGAAAACCAAATTTTATTCTAAATCGTACCACTTTTAAAGCCATAAATTCATGAAACGAATGCAAACATACATAATATTCACTGTCTCTAAACTGGACTGTTTGAAACACTGACCAAAATAGAATGGTCCGATGAGCAGATGGTTTTGGACAGTTTACCAGCACGAAACATCTTTCAAAGGAAATTAACTTAATCATAAAGCCCAGTGATCAAATTTGTTCCTAAACTTCTTAAGGGTTTGCAATGATTTAAAAATTGAAACACTTGCTTTAACAAGACATTGTTTTCCATGTGGTTGTTTTGAAAGCATTCACTGTATTGCAAACAGCACACCAATATAGTATATATATACAATTAGAATGTATGTAATATTAAGGGTTGTTGGAAAACTCTAAATGTAGTACCAATGTTAATTAATGCTGAAATGAAAACAACTGATTACAGACTGGTGAACACAACGTACTTCAACGACATCACTGAAACAAACATGACACAGTGAGACGTCATCTAAAGCTGTTGATAAGTGAAAAACCAGAGGCGGATCCAGAAACTTACAGGCAAACAAATTTGTGGGTAGGTAGAATATGGAAGAGAGTTCCTTTAAAAGTACTGCTGAGATCGCAAAATGATGTACTATTTTTATGCTCTTGAGGCAAACTACTGCATTACTTCTTAATTTTGTGGTACAAAACAAATTTTCAATTCCCACATTGATATTCTTTTTCCTGTATGAAGATTACATGTTGATAATGGATGCAGTTCCACATTGAACCAGAGGTTATATATAGTTGTAGCCCAACACCAATTTTGGTTTCCCCAGGAAAATTAGACAATTTTGTTTATCTCGTGTCACATCAAACAGTGAGTTTTCTTGCAACATACAGGATGAGATCTATGTCATGCTTTTTAAACCAAGTCTACTTATGGTAGTGGCATTATTAGATTGTGGGAACCAACTTAGTGTTTAGCCAGGTTCGAACCCAAGACCTTTGGATTGGAAGGCAAGCATTTTAACCAACATGTTTCAGCACCACGCTGACATACCTGCCAACATTTGTACTCTCGAAAGCGGTAGGCCATCTCGTCGTTGCAAAGCAAGTGCACCAGCGCCCTCGCTTCACCGGATTTTACTTTGATGAGCAAAAAAAAAGTCATTCCGCCCCGATTTCCGTTATTGGGGTATTTACGCTGAAAATGCTTACTTTTCACTGCATATTTTCATGTTTTTTTGGTGTCTTTGACAGTTTTTATTGTGTGCATTTTTATTTTGGTCTTACATTTCAAAAAGCGTTAGGATTTCCATGCACAAGCGGTAGGCGGTAGGAAGGTGGAAAAAGCCGTAGCCTACCACCAAAATCGGTAGGGTTGGCAGGTCTAGAAAAATAATTTAAAGTTATATAGTGTATTCAATCTAAATTTTGTTACAGAACATGGGAGAAAAAGTAGAGAAATAAATGAAAAAAAAAAAGAAAAAAATGGAGTGTATTGGATTGGGATGCTTAAAATGAAGATAAGGACATTGGATTGAGAGGTAACAGGGAAGGAGGAGGAGGAGGGGGAAGAGGAGGTGGAGGAGGATGAGGAGGAGAGAGGAGGATGAGGAGAGAGAATGGAAAGGAGATAAATTCTGCCCTTGCCATTGCCTGGATCCGCCACTGTATTCACCAAATGAAATGACTGATTTAAAGAAATCTTAATGAAACACACGCAAGGTTAGTCACCACAAGAAATAGCCATTCAGTAAATATTTGGAATTAATCAACAATTATAATTTCTTTAATTGTTTAATTGATTAATTCCTAAATTAGCTTTAGTACTGATACAACAACACATTGAATGAATTGTAGCAGCTATAAGATATTTTCTTTAGGTTCAAAACCTTTTGAAATTGAAAAATTCAATTAAATTTATAATTTAATCAAACTGTATTTCTCAATACAAAACACTATGTTAGGGCCATTCATGCAAGTATGACACACAAAAGCATAAGAATTGTCTGAAAAAAAACTATGTAATGTTTGTTTTTACATCTTATACAATATGGTGAGTGTAGATGTTTACTCTGTCAACAACATTAAGAAAAAGCGAAGATCAACGAAATCTAATGTGAATCTTAAGAAAATATGACAGGTGGAAATTTTTGTTGTGTGGCAGAGTTGCAGTAGGGACATGCCTTCTTAAATTATTAATCAGTGTGTACAAAATTACTAATTATAATTACCATTTTTCATTTGATATATTTTTAGTATTATACAGTATATTTAAACATGGATGGAAAGTTTTATTTATATTTAAACATTTAAGTTTTATTGCAAAACCAATCTTAAAATACTTCAAATTTATACTTTTTTGGTAGTTTTTAAACTGATATTATTGTTAATTTGAACCTACTTTCCATTTTTTAAGATTATGATCAAATAGGAAATTTATAAAAAGTATTACAATGTTAAAAGATATTAAAAAAAAAACTGGCAGTATTGCTTGAAAATTCAAAATTATTAGATGATTATTATTTATTGGGAGGAGCACTTAAGAAAAAAGAACTCATTAAATGTCTGTATCATTTCCCAATTCATCAAAAAATAACATTCGTTTAAAAATACTGAGCATGGGTCAGATACCTGCACACATTTTACATTTATGGGCAAGTATAATAAAGAGTAAATGTCATTTTACTCTGTTAGGTTTAGATTTGTTTTGATAATTCTTTGTTGCTAATTTAGTAGGCTGTGGACCATTTGGATGTTATCCTGATTCAGTCAGCCTACTCTCTCAATATCCTTGGCATGTATGCCACATGTTTTAGTTTGCTGTTAGTTAATACATTTTGGGCCTTTAAAAGCTAGAAAATTAATTTTCATTTGTTGCAACAAATGTGATGAGTGTGCTTACTATTATATTAACTTGACTAATACATCTTGAATAAAGCAGATTAATCAAAAGAAATATATTTAATATTATGAAAAACTACACTACTGAGCATCATAGCTATATAGTGTTTAACTTAATACGGTTTTCTTCTTAAAAAAGTAATTCTAGTATTCTAATTTCTAAGTTTAATTTTATTGTATTTGTAATTATCATGTTAATAAAAGCAACCTGAAAGGAAGATACAAACAATCTAGTGTTTATTTATTCTATTTTTTGAAACTGTTCTTAAAGTTGCGTTGCCACTTGAAAATGAACAAAAATTCATCATTTCATTTTAAAATTAACTTGCTTATATTAAACATCAAAGTTAAGAGTAACTGAAAATGTTCATCTGGCTTGAAGATATGATAATTTTGAGTTAAACTTTTACTGATCATCAGATGCATCAAGGAGGCCATATGGATCAGACGTAGAGACAAAACCATATACACACTTACTGTGTCACGTATACGACCCTGTTGTTAGACGACCATCACCTACTGGTGATGGGATTGCTTAACAACACAGCCGTCAATTTTGGAGAAGAACACCAGAAAATCAACAAGGTGTCCGAAACTGTCAGTCAGGTCAGTAAATTTGATTGGTTTGTCGAAAAATTAAACTTAGAATTATCAACGTTAAGGACTTGGAAAAAATAAGCTACCAAGTTATATCAAGGAAAAAGCAATTATTTAAATTGAAAGTAAAAAGTAAATCTTTAGCCTTAATGTTTATAGAGCTGGGGGCTTATTTCCAGTTTCAGTAGATGAAGTGGATGAGAGTATGATACTCCACTAGTCCGTCACAGGTTACATCCCAAAAATTTGCTGGTGCCCATTGTACAGCTGGGTAGACTGGAGTAATGTGAGTAAAGTACATTGCTCATGCACACAAGCAACTGGCAGTGAGTGAATCTCAAATTCCCAACCACTTGATTGGGATTCTGAACCGCAACCACTGCGCTAACTGCTCCGACAACAATAATTTAAGAGCATAATATTTTTAAAACTATAATATTTAATCTATACATTTTTTCAGTTCTACTACTGTTTCTTATTGTATATTTTTCATATACGTAACCTTGTTTAAGGTCCAACTGAGACAAGCTAGACTTCTATTTTGGCACTCATCTATGTGCTTTATTTTTTGTAATTGCATCTTCATAAAATAAATATCCATAGAATTAAATTGAAAACAGTATTTTTTAGAATAGTTTACAAAGTTTTGTACATTGAAAATATATAAAAAATATAGAAAATGCAAGCCTTTTAATGCAATTTTTTGCTAATGTTTTCACAAAATATTGCAAGATTCAGGGTAAATAGTTTTAAAATACATAATATGTAGTGTATTGGTCTTAACATACTTTGTTCAAAATAAGCAAGTCATTTTCAAAAATAATTTTTTTTTATCATTTTTCAAGTGACAATTTAAGCATCAAGCACTGTCAATTAATTTCTGAATGAAAACTAAATTAAGCAATAAAGAAAACTCAAAAATGAACACTAAAAACTAAACAACCATTCTCAAAAGAAAATAGCCAACAAGCAAAAAATGCAAACAGGCAAAAGAATATAAACGATGGTTAAAAAAACATGCGTGAAGTTAACATGCGAAGGATTATATGGGTTAAAATACTTACGTTGCGATTACTACTATTGCTATATGGTACGTTACCCAAATATTTCTGGAGATACGGAAAGAAGGGATAACAAATTTCGAGAAGCTCTAATTTATCAAAATTAAGTTATACAATCCACAAAAATACAAAATGAATTGATAACATGAACTCATTGCACTGTTACAAAATGTACATTTATTTTATTTCTATCCAAAATAAATTGAAACTAATTGTTGAAATACGACATACTGCCCTCAGTGGCGGACGCAGGGGTGTTGCCCTAGTGGCCCGAGCAACACCCTTAATTTCATAGTTTTCTTGTAATAACATACAAAATCCGAATGGAAAGCATGTACTAAATGTCCATTTCATTGTATATGAATATTGAAATTTCTGGGACTGGCAGAGAATAATTTGTATGCGCATATTAGTCACTGAACCCTATCGGGGGACACAAGTCACCCGATTTTGACTCTGGGCAACCCCCTTAAATTTATTCTGCGACCGCCGCTGGCCCTGTAACTGTTGTATAATTATGTCTGCATAAAGCCTCACTTATGTTCCTGATGTTGGTGGTGTTATTGTGATCATAACTTTAAAAGCGTCCAGCGCCGCCAGTTTTCAACAGATAGACACCATTTCCAACAAACGGTCATCGCCCCTTTTTAAAGTTACACCCAAGAGTGTCCCCTAGACCCAAAACACCAAAAACGCGTTTCACCAGGGAACTGTAAAAATACCCAAAACTCTAAAATATAATTGGATGTATCGCAAGCTTTAGTGGTGCGGTCAGTTAAGACATTAACACATCTGTTTAAAAAGGTGAAGTTGAGTTCGATTCCCATTACGGTCGACATAAAACAGTTATTTTTTTCAATTTAAATCTGTTAATTCTTTTCAAATTTTAGAATATTTTCAGTGGACATTCTAAAAATTTAAAATGGTTTTTTTGTAGCTCTACTTTTTCTTCCAAGCTGCCTTGTCAAAACTACAAAAATATTTTAGAATTTTAATGCGCTGCAGTGATGCGGCCAGTTAAGACATTGTTTAACACATCTGTTTAAAAAGGTGAAGGTGAGTTTGATTCCCATTATGGTCGACATGAAACAGTTATTTTTTTAATTTAAATCTGTTAATTGTTTTCCAATTTTAGAATATTTTCAGTGGACATTCGAAAAATTTAAAATGGTTTTTAGCTCTACTTTTTCTACCAAGCTGCCTTGTCAAAACTACAAAAATATTTTAGTATTTTAATGCGCTGTATCTCACTAGCGGTACAGTAAAAGCGCGGACGTGGTGAGCCTCCTTGTTTAATTTATAAAATAACTGATACATAAATATATTCTATTCATGACTTTTTTTTTTAATGTGACCTAAATATTTTGAGATAAACAAGCACATCAAATTTAAAATTTAATTTGAATTTCCCTTGGGGTGTAATCACTACTGTATCGACCAATTAAGACAAAAGGGTCATTCCATATCAAAGTGCCAAATTATTAAAATAATTAGTTTAACTTGGACATCTCAGACTTTGAAGAAAATTGGTACACAATACATTTTGGGTGTGGCCTCAAATGGATAAATTTAAAGTTTCAGCAAAATCAGCAATGCAGTATATGTTCCTTATTATTTTGTCAATGTGTATTGTCAATGACCAGTTTTTATAATATAGAATAAAATTAAAAAATTTAAATTATAAAAAATTAAAAATAAAATATGAAACCAATATGAACATTGATGGTTTCCACAATGCAACTAATAAATAAAGAAATATGAATATGGTATATATGATGACAAACAATATGATAAATGTAAGAACAGGCTATATATTATATGTTGGCATAACATAACAACATCAATATTTATTAGTAGCAAGCAAACACCAATAAAAAATAAATCCTTGATAAAAATAAAATACCACTTTACTATGGGCCCTGCTAAACACCACCGAAAACCACCAGAGCCAAACACAAAACCAAATCTCACTGAATTTTCTTAATAACAAAAACATTTCAAAGCATATAATCTTTGCAAAATTGTTGCAAGGTGTATATTGGATTGCACTCTACTCTAAAGCAGGAGCGGATTTAGAGGGGGAGGGGCCCTGACCAAATCCGGTCCCCTTTTGGAAAGTAAAATATATCAATATTATTAACATTCTCCATAAAATGAAAAATATTCAGCTATCATGAGACAAAAATTGATCCCTAAACACACCCATGAGGCCACATCCGGGCATCTAAAGACCAAACGTTTCTGACGGACCTTTCCCCAGAACTTTGACTCCCTACAGCAGCGCTTTCCAAAAGTCTGCCCCTGTCTAATGTGCGTCTTCAGAGTGATTGTTTGAGATGTTGTTCAAACGGTAAGTAATCAATCATTCATTTAGATTTTTTTTTTACAATTTTTCCAAGAATTAAAGCTTTGAAATATATATTTTATTATTCTAAAGCAATTTAATGCAGGTGAATATTCTCCGGTGGTGAGATTTTGCTTTGCATTGGTTTGTGGTTGTTTCTGGTGGTTGCCAGTTATGTTTACTTGGACTGTTTAATATTATTCCAATTACTTAAATAACCAATCAACCAACTGCCACTACTAAACTACATCAAATAATCAAATTAAATCATTTACTATTGGATGTGATGGGTCAATGCACCATGAACGTCGCTTTAGGGGTCGGAAATATGATTTTTAGAAATAAAATAAAATAATTATTATTAAAATAATTGTAATAACAAAAAGCATAAATAAGAATGGTTGTTTGATAGTTTCAATGCATTACCACTTTATAAAATAAATGATTATTATGACATGGAGGTGTAAAAAAGGTATTTAAATACATCCATGGTTATATAATGATAATAACTTATTTAAAAAAATTTCCGCCAGACTACCTCCACTTTTTGATCAAAAGTAAATATAGGAGTAAAAAAAATGAAAATAAAATGTAGATGAATTTATTTCTACCTAATATAGTAACTTCTTATTTCCTAATAATGAAACTAAAACTAAGGTTTATATAAAAATGCCTATTTTTGTAAACATTGTGACTGCTGAACTGTTCTTAGTTTAATGTGATTCTTCCATTTCTTCTTTTCTGATTTTATATTGTATATGGTGCCATATGGAAAACAAATTATCACTGTTTTACATAAACAGGGCATTTAGATTGTTAGAAAAGATAGAAAATTTTAAACGTAATAAAATAAATCCTGTTCTGATCTTGCAACTAATAAGGTTTCTGTAGCATAAAGAAGATTGGAGTGTCTTCCTTTTGTAAAAAATAACTCTGTTAACATGGTAGATAATGGTAGTAACAAGGTAGTTAACAGGGTTAACCCTATAAAAACTACCATATCAAGGGATACAACCAAACCTATGGTCAGCAATGCTATACAAGTATAATAGGAAAAAAAACATTATGTAGGACAGACCTTCAGGTGTTAAAAACATTAACAGACAGGGTCATTATATACTACCTTACTAGGTAGTTCTCTCTGGTGCTAGGTAGATCTCCCTAGCAATTCAACATGGTTGATCTACCTACTCAGAGGGTGTTATTTTTTCAAAGGGATATTCTCCCTGGATGGGACCCTAGTCATAAACATAATGCTTACTTATAAATATTTTTACTAAATAACTACTTTTCAAAACAAAATACTATGTTAATTTTATGTCAGCATTTTCGCAACTTAATCAGAATTCGGTATTTTTAAGATTATGATGCTATTCTATGACACATGCCTTAAAAATGTACCAACTCTCCAATCTTGTCTTATTGCTAAACAACACTAAAAGAAGACTTCACACATGTAGGGTTTGGTGCCGAAAGGTGTACTATCTTTTTCCTAAGAGGCTGAAGTAGTAGGCTTGAGTATCATTTTGTAGGATTTATGACAGAAATATGGAAAGGGTAGATGTTCTATAATGTTGTCTAGCTGATCACTGTGGTAACAAAACTCTGATACTTATTTCTCCACTTTTTGGAACAAAATAAAATAAAGTACCTCTTAAGCCTAATTTGTATTGTATTTTAGTAAAATTTTGGTAAACTTTAGCAACCTAATCTTACCACTGTACGTACATTGACTTTCTTGTCTTGGTGAGTTTCATGGTAATCATGGTAAGAGAGACTACCAAAGCGTGCTACATTGTGAAATTTACTTCTGCTCTCTTTCAAAATGATGTTCATTTTTTGTGGAAAGTTTTTTATTGAAAGAGATGCAAAATAATTGTCATGTTTTAGGCCGACTGATAATGGTCTTTAATGTAAAAATGACTCAAAAAGTTCAGAGAGTGACAGCGTTCACACAAGATTTTTTGCCTAGGTGTTGCAGTAAGTATTACTGGGTAAGTGAGACTTGGTAAACTTCAACCTTTGGCTCAGGAAAAGTTACCAGGCTGTTCACACACAAGTAATTATTTTAAAACTTACTATTTGGTTAGTAAAGCCTGTTTTCCTGTCGATCGTTATTCCAAAATCGCCGATTTGAAACGGTTTTTTGAGTCATTATAAAAAAGTTTAAAAATTAACGATAAAATTCAAATCAGGCTGGACCGCTATATTTCCACTATTTACTATGCTGTGTGCAATGAAATTTATATATCTTCGCGATGAATTAAAATCACAATAAAACTATTTTTAAAAACTTTTCAACTGAAAAAAGTTTATATATTAATTAGATAATTGTATATTTTATGTTCTAAAGCAAGTTACAAATTTAATAAATAAACAAAATGTGATTTATTTCTAGGTCCAAAACATATAAATTCTTACTGTGGAAAACTTTGCCTCGAAAGCACTCAAATTTAACGATCCAAATCGTCGAAGTTGAACTTGGTTTAACTTTGACGATCCAAATCTTCAACTTTTTTGACGTCAAGAAAGTGACACTTTTTCTGTCAATCTTTGTGAAAATCGCAATTTTCCAAAATTAACGATTAAAATCGCCGTTTTGGGGATTAACAATCGACAGGAAAACAGGCTTAAGTCTTCACAAAAAATTCCAGTGTGATTGTGGCTTTAATTACTACAATATGATGATTATAACAAACTACATATGAATTTATTTCATACTGCCCTGGGCAATTTTTTTACCTGATATTTCTGGAGTTCTAATCGATAATCATCCATTCTCTTTCCAATTTGTTGCATCTGACCATCCACCGACGTTGGATCACCTAGTGATGGGTTTTTCATGTAAACATCACGCATCTTCAACAGTCCCTCCCTAATATAAAAATTTTATGCAAACATTGATGAAAAAATAAATATATGTTAACCCTTTCACAGCGTGCCCCGGTACTACCGGGGATAATAAAATGTCGTTAAACGGACTACCCCCGGTACTACTGGGGGTATGATAAATCGTTATTTTAATGTACTTGGCTATTGCTAAACCCGCTCTCTTTAGTTTTTATACCATCCATGACAAATTTCCAATTTTAAGAAAAAATGCATTAACCAGAATATGTGCCCTCTCTAGTTTTTATGAAACATTCATGTTTTTACATGATTGTTAGGGTTTCATCAGAAACAAAATATAATAAAATAACAACAACCTTTCTTTCTGTTCCTTGTCAATTTTCCCATTCAGATCATCGATTTTTTCTTGAAGTTTCTTTTTCTGTTGTGTGGGTTGTAAATGACTAAAGTCCTCCTTGGGTTCATCCTGAACATTATGAAAAAAACAACCAAAAAAAAATTAATTTTTAATTAAAATTATTCTTATACACTAAACTGGATGTTCCTGGCGATCACAGCTTGCAAACCTGTATAGCAATGACACCAACAATCAAAAAATAAAAAATAAATTGTAGTGGTAGCATAACTTGGTGGAAAACATGTCTGCCTATCAATACTAAGACCTCTGCTTCAATCTTGAATAAAAACAAAACCACTAACTAAGCCTTGCTATGGGACTTGGTTTACAAGCATGATACTGTACATGAATCATGGTGAATTACTTGCTGTTGAATGTGAACAAAAATAATAATAATATCACCAAAATTGACAAACAAAATTACATACAAATGCAAACGCAATTGTGTAAAAACGAAACCAAACAACTGGCAAAATTACAATTAACTCAGTTTTTATGACACAAATTAAAGATGCAAACTGTAGATCTAATTATATTTAAAGATCTTCTTTCTTTATTATCACATATATTATGATGTGAAAATAAATTGCAAACCAACATTGCTACAATAAACAAATAAATATAGACAGGGATTGCCAGATAGACTTGGAACAAATTTTAAAAACATTAATCATGGGTGTTTTAATTTAAACATTGTGGCTAGAGGTCCGTTAGTGGATGCTACCTCTGCAATGATAAAGTTGAGGTTAGAGTCGCCTTCTCTAGGGATGCTAACCATTGCGGAGATAGCCACCACTATTAGAACTCTAGCCAGAGATAATTTAATACTTAATGGACTAAAGTAAACCCAAATGATACATTAATATACCCATATTACCATATCAGTACAGTGTATATCATTATTACTATAGACTATATCCAGACAATAATTCTAAGTTTAACTTTTGGAAAATCCAATCAAATTTAACTGACCGGGACTGACAGTTTCGGACACCTTGTCCGGTGTCCTTATTCAGAGTGACGGCTCTGTTGTTAAGCAATCCAATCACAGGGAGGTGGCGGTCGTCTAACCACAGGGTCATACACGCGACTTAGTAAGTGGGCCCCTTCATCTCTGTTTATGGTCTTGTCTCCTTTATGTCTGATCCATATGGCCTCCTTGATGCATCTGGTAGTTTCATCATCTGCCCTGTCTATGATCTTGTCACAAGATCATAGACAGAGCAGATGATGAAACCGCCGGTGATCGGATTGCTTAACAACAGAGCCGTCACTCTGAAGAAGGACACCGGACAAAGTGTCCAAAAACTGTCAGTCAGGTCAGTAAATTTGATTGGTTTGTCCAAAAGTTAAACTTAGAATTATCGTACCTTCAAACCACATGAAAAGTTTCAATTATGTCCAGACAATTCAAACCCAGATTAAAATTTATCTAGTGAATGAAGAGTATGACATTTGAGCAGCCAGTGCTAGTGTATCAATAACATGTGTGCCATTGTTATAGGATCTGTTCAGACACAACCCAAAGCCAGATTAATAATAATCTAGGGAGTGCAGTGTCCACACATAAGGTAGTTAACCTGTGCTAGCAAGTTGTATATGAAATCACACTACAGAGCAGTCTGTTAATATTCCTGTGTTACCATATCTCTATATACCATGTAAGAATACCAGGATATAGTTGTTTTGGGCAGTGATGAGACCATACATCAATCTACAGTAGTTATTATCTGGCCTAAAGGTGATTTACTGACGACAAAGTCAGGGGCGGATTTAGGGGGCGCAACCGGCACACGCCCCCTATTATCTCCAAAATGTAGTTGCGCCCCCCCTTATATTAGGCGCGCCGGGTCAAAAATTAACCATAAAAACCCTAAATACGGGCAAAATAGGGTACCAGAGCACCAATATGGGGAAATGACCTTTTTTTTATTTCATTTTATTTTATTTTTTTTTTTAGCGTCAGTTAAAGATTGGCAACCACGCCCACGCAAACCTTGAAAAAGTGCGCCCCCGCCCCCCTTTTCGGTGGATCCTGGATCCGCGCCTGAAAGTCATTGAGGAGACTCCTGTGATTGTATGTGAACAACAGGCATTTGCTATACAAAGATCAAATATGTTAGATGGAGGTAGGTGGTTGTCAACCATCTTCAAACCTTCCACTGTTACTAATATGCATTTTTAATTGACTTCACCTAATATTTAAACCAACTTCTTTAAGTTCCAACATTAAGAATTTCTGTATTCACCCTAGGAATTCTGTAACTACTACCTTCTCTACCTGCTATGTGAATTTTTACACTCAAAACATGCTTTAACAAGATACAATTCTGTACCAGAAAATGGTTCAAAGTGGTAAGGTGTGGGTATATTTTGGTTACCAATAGTATTATCAATGAACATACAATAAGTTATAAATAGATAGAGTAATATACATGAATAATAATATACATTTAATTTTATGTACCCTGTTTATTATTAAATTAATAATAACATATACCATATTTCATACATTAGTAAATGAATGATATCTGAACATGATTAAGCTAAAATAGAATGAACTGTGGCTCCTCCACAGATATACAGTATGTAAAGTAAATACTGGCAATACAACACTGAATACGACAATTGATGGCAGACTAGTCAATAGTTAAGATAAAGTAAATATTCTATAAAAAAAATCACCACTCAAAGAAAAGTGTAGTCAACCCTTCACACCAAGAAAAAACAACCAAAGGCTTAAAAGTATATCGGTCAACTCGGCCAAAACAGACCCTCTACCAAACCAACCTTCATGTTAAACTCAACCATTTTGGAAGTTCAAAAATTAGTAAGGTTTAAAAAAAAAGTCAGGTACGCGAGTTGTATGGCTGAGTGGTTAAAGCAGGGAAACTATGAATTATAGCATAAAAAACAGCACAGGTTTGAGGCCCGCTCACAGCATAGTTCTGGTGGTGGAACAAGTCTTCTTATATAAGGAATATAAACCGTAGCCCAGTGTACATAAATGGCTCATGTGCACTATTAAGAACCCAGTACATCTTTTTAGATGGGTAGGGAGTACGCCGGTGTACTAGTCCATACACGACCTCTGTCGTGGACAAAAGGATGTGCGCTAATGTAGTAGCTGCAAAGGATGTGTCGCTTAGGAAAAAGCAGGTTATCGAATGTGCAACATCTAGTCCACTATGCACCTTTGATTATTTATTTCAAATTCAAATTGGCACAATATAAATGTTTAATCATAATTATTCATTACAGCTGATAAAAAGCCAAGTTTTAGATGTGCATATTTATATTGCTTTGACCATCTGTTGGTCTCCACTACAAATGCTATTTTTTCAAATCTCAGATCTCTCAAGTCTCCTTGATTGCAATGGTTATCTCCCAGCTCCAGGAAAACCAACACTTTTAATTTCTCAAGGATTTCTCCCGGTTTTATAAACTTTTTGCAACTAGGGCCACGGTAAGGTAAAAGATTCCTATTCATATGGAAAAAAATGTGAGGTGTTGTAACAAAATGAGTTGTGTTGTATGCCAGGTCATATTGAGATATTCACAAAAATAGACAGAAACTCATAATTTCACAAACATGAGATTTTTGTTGTTTTGTTAAGTTTAGTAATTAAATTTTATGATTACAAACTTCCTGTTTATGTTTTGAACTAAATTTTGTAAAGGCTGTTTTTCAAAATCAATGGAAAAAACATACGGGAAGTCAACAGTTGTTTATCTTGAAGTCGATTTTCTCTAAAGTGTGTTTTCATACACCAATGTTTTAAAATGATTTTTCTCTGATTATACTGAAGCTATGAACCTCATTTACAAATCAATTTAAAGTTTATAATCTTGTCTATCCAAATATGACAAAAACTCAATTTTGGTTTTCTGTACAACACGACTCATTTTGTGGTGACACCTCACAAATAGGATAAAAAATAAAGTTTATTCAGTGAACAATGACGACATTTGTTATTTTTATTTGATTTTATTATCACTGATGTAAGACACCAAGCATAAACTCACTGAAGTCCAAAGATTTATTTCCAGAGGGGCTCTTCTGGTGGAATTGGGCAGTAAACTGGGAAACAATCCCCTTTTCTAAAGAGTGCACTGAATCCTGTAATGTGCACATGAGCCATGTTGTACACAAGACCAACAATTTAACATTACATCCGAAAGATGGAACAATATTAACCTGTATTTTTACCCTCCAGCCTAAGCATGAAAAGAGTGGGATGTTTGATCAAATCGGGGACCGGCGAATCTCAATGCTTCAGTGCACAACACATCACCACCAGTAAACCAACTGAGCTAAATGCGACACTATATCATACTATAATTTGAGCAACGTTTGTCTGTTCCTCTACTCCTTCCAGGTCCTTAATTCGATCTCCATCAAACTTGGTGGATGCAGGTTCACTGCGGGATTGACCATGAGGGGTTCCTTTTTTTTTGTGGAAAGGTCAAGGTCATTGGGGTCAAAGGTCAAATAACTGGTTTTTTTTCGCTACTCCTCGACTCCGATCTTGGCCAAACTTGGTGGACGCATGTAGGTTTAGACCAAAATTGTAGATGATGGGTCATAGGTCAAGGTAACGGGAACAGAGTCAAAGCCAAGGTTATGCGACGGGAAAATTGACTAGTTACTATTATCCAATCAACCTAAGACTGTAAAATTGGGTACTTGTGTATTAGTTTAAATGTTTTAGTTTACACAATGGTGTTGGCCTCCAAAATAAAATATCTAAGAATTAAGTCTTCCATAAGTTGGGACCCCTGATACCAATGGACAAGAGTAAACAGAGGGGCAAGATTCAATTAAAACAAACCTTTTGTCATACATCAAGAAACAGAATAATTTATGAAAATTTAGTATATAAATTAATATTATATTCACACAACAAGTTGACAAGATTTTTTAAAAACACTAACAACTAAAGAATGAAACAACTGCAAAAACAAGAATAAACAGAATTTCAGAAGTGTTATCTTCATCTAAAGCAAAACCATATAATGATTTAGATGTTGAATGTTGGTCAATATTTAGCCTAAAAATTGCTAATAGTGACTTTGAATGAACTGACTGCAGTTTTTAGGTCCACACGAAGCTGACCTTAGAACCTTACTCCTGTTCTTATTGTTGTTGTTGCGACTATAACTTTAAAAGTGTCCAGCATTGGGAGTTTTGAACGGAAATGCATGAAATTTTGTACACATAAACTACTCTATTTCAAACAAATTTACTTCCATCTTTTTAAGTTATACCCCAGTGTCCCCTTGACCCATAAAACCAAAAAACATGTTTCACCAGGTAAGAAAGTATAATGCATACTCCCAAGCAATGAGATACACGCCATCGTGACAGGATTCAATATATCGACATAAATTATGTCATCATCAGGGAACAGTATATAACTGGAAGTATCACATGCTTTAGTGGCGTGGTCGGTTATGACATCATTTAACAAGACCATTCCAAGGCAAAGGTCATGAGTTTGATTCCAGTTACGGGTGACATAATAATTAATATATACATTTTTTTATTTAAAATCTATTAATTTGTGTTCAAATTTTAGAAAAAATGTGTGTATGAATAAGCATTCTAAATATGGTTTTCAGCTAATTTTCTCTTCCAAACTGCCTTGTCAAAACTACAAAAATATCTTAGAATTTTAATTTGATGTATCCCACTAGCAGTAAATTAATAGATGATGGCTTTTACATCGCAAATCAGTTAAAGTGCAGACTTGGTGAATGGTTGCTCTTCTTGATTATTCAATAAAGAGTGATGCTTGATAAGTTAATTTAAGTGTTCTAAGCATTAGCTCAATATAGTTTGCTAATCTGGGCTTTCTTGCTGGCACTAATAACTCCACAGATGTGATGTTATCCGTGGTTTACACTAATCCCTGTCTAGTCTGAACATACCTTAGCTTACTTCTACTGTAATAATTAATTGATCTGAGAAAAGTTCATGAATGTTAATAAACAAAGAGATCCAAAAACTGTAAGAAATTCCAAAAATGTTAGGAAGTTGAAACAAAGAAGAGTTTAGTACAAAAACCTTAATTAAAAATTACCAAAAACGTTTAAAGTTGAAATAAAGCAGGGGGAAAAGATACAATTTTAATCAAAATTGGGGGAAGTCGAAACAAAATTTAAAAAGTGCAGGAAAAAAAACTACAATGAAAAAAGTAAGAAGGGTGAATGAATTTACACTGCACCAAAAACAATTTATCACATAATGATATTATTTTTTAATTTTTTGGTTGAAAACTAACACGCTTTACTCACCGTTGAAATATAATTCCAGTAGAATAAGAACCCAGCAGGATACGCAAGAAACAATGCAAGATGAATAGCAAACAAAAAAAAAAAACATTTTCAGAAATATGCGAGAAAACATTTGCTAAAAAATTTCATTTTTTAAAAATGCTAAACGTAGGCATGTTTTTTTATACCAATAATTATTTATGTTACTGTTTATACAATTAAAAAAGAATTAAGCAATTTGTAAATTTGATTCTTATTATAGCACATTTTGTAAATGTTTCATTGCCTTTAATATTTAATTGTTTAACAAAATGTATTTGTCATTTTCAAAATTCTTTGTATTATTTTTTTCATTATTTATTTCAACCGTATTTAAGTGGATAGCACTTTTAGCGGTGCTGCTATCAAATCTCCCCATATCATATACAAACATTACTATTGCATATCTTTTTGCTTTAAAC
This sequence comes from Nesometra sesokonis, assembly GCA_025631205.1. Taxonomy (NCBI): domain Eukaryota; kingdom Metazoa; phylum Echinodermata; class Crinoidea; order Comatulida; family Antedonidae; genus Nesometra; species Nesometra sesokonis. The sequence goes on from JAOTQE010031787.1 coordinate 17,888, forward strand.
AATGGTGACAACTTTTATCACTTTTAATTTCTCTATTTATTTCATAGTTTGCTTATACTTTAGTTTAATTAATAAGGCTCTGATGGATAATAATAGTAATTTGCATTTTAATAATTTGATCTTTCCAAGTAGCATACTCTATTAATGAAGTTAATTTTTATATCGATTTTCAAAAGAAAATTGGATGTTTTCAAATGTTGTTAAGGGTTGTACCAAATTGTACTAATTTATAGCAAATTAAAATATCAGATAACAAATTATTAATATGAATTATATTTAAATTATTTATAAGAATGATATAATATCCCTTTCACACCTACTAGTACTGAAGTTTGCACACACTGGTGCGTCAACGCCGGAGTTTCGCTCAATTTGAATTTAAAAAACAAACAACTTGGTGTTTAATACACTAGCAGTTGGAAGTACTCTGCTCTGTCAACACTGGAGACACACTGGAGATGCAGTGTGAAAAGTACCAGTGGTGTTAAGTTCCAAGGGTCATTTTTATTTTATCATTTGTTTAAAAATTAAAACTAATGTCTATGTTTAACAAAATTACTACTAGGAAATTAATAAATATTAATGCAAATATTTTTATGTTTTATTCTGATGATTTGGTATTAGAATTATCTTAATTATTATAACATCAAAGCAAATTGTTTTGATTTTATATAACTAGTGTAATATGGTTTAAATATTATCTCCATTTTTCAATTTTGCGACAACTTGTTTAATACACTAGAATTGAGCAGCTGGGTGTATTCTGCTCTGCCAACACTGGAGATGTAGTGGGGTGTTAAGTTCAAAGGGCTCATTTTTTATTTTACTATTTGTTTAAAAAGTAAAACTAATGTTTATGTTTAACAAAATTACTACTAAGAATGTAATTAATATTAATGCAAATATTATTATGTTTTAATCTGATGAGTAGGTGTTAGAATTTGATTATTATAACATTAAAGCATTGTAATAACTTTAAATTGCAATGATCATCAACAAGCAGATGATGACTGATCAACAGATTACATAGAGGGCAGTATTTATTATTATTATACCTAACACATGTGTGAAAGGGATATCATGGTGTTTATAGTTTATGCATGGCATGGTTTATGTGAATAGACAGTTCTCTGGTGACCCTCTTGGGTTTCTCCAGAGCATCATCCCAGTTTTCAGTGTGAAAGGGATATAATACAATGTTGTATAATACTAATTAATATGTATAAAGCTAAATATAAATTATTGAAAACATAAAAATATGTATCTGTGATAGTTGTTAATAATGAAGTTAGTTTTAAATAAAGTGGGAATTTGTGTTGCACAAAAAAAGTTAAAATGTATAAAAATGGATGATCTATTCAAAGTGGGTAAATAAAATCAAATGTGGAAATAGAGAAATAAAACTTGTAAAAATTTCCACTTACAAATTTCTGATTTCACAAGAAGTAGATATATCCAAGAAAATTAACATGTGGGAGAAAGGGAAAATAAAGTTAATCTCATTTATTTATTTACAACATTGGTTGTATAACAATATTGGAAAAGTAAATGCATATGATACTACATTTACAGTTAATGTTAATTTATATATTGATAAATCCATGGTTATTCCAGCACCAATGACAAACTGGTAATATTAGTAAACATTAAAACAGTGGTATATAAACTATGAATTGTATGAACCATATTCTCATCCATATGTTATAAACTATATAAATAATTGGTTAAAATTAATATACACGTTCAAGGAAGGAATGTTAGCAATATATAGTGATGTGTGATGTCATTTTGTTTGTGAATAATTAACAAAAATACAACAATATTAAAAGCCATAGCACCATAGGAACAAACGAAATCCTACATAAAAATCAAAATATAATTTTAAAAAGCTAAACGGGGAAAGACGACAGTTTACAAGGATATCTTTCAAAAGCACAAGAAAACTGTGGAAATCAGTGGAGTCATGCTTTTAAAATTGGTGTGAAATAACCACTAACACACAAAAATGATTGCCAGGAAATATCAAATCCACACAGAAATCTTGGAAATAGCAGTACGGAACTCTGAAATTCTACTTAAAAACAATTCAACACACTACTAAACTGAAATGAATCGCATATGATTACTGTGGTAAACTAAAGTAAAAATAAAAACATGACTAATTAAAAACTATGATGATTAAGAAACTCAAATTGAGAAACTGAAACTAGTAACTGAAGCAATACGTCAACCATAAATCAAACTGTGAGAAACAATACATGGATTCACTGACTGATGGGTATCACATGATAAGTGACATTTCGATGCATATAGTAATCTATAAGCCTTCAGATGACAAACTGTTAAGTTAGTTGTGGAGGACTGATGATTTTGTCTGTCCCCCACTACGACCAGTATTTTCAAAACATATAAGTTGGTTGTGTTTCTTAGAAAATCATCCACTATTAACTTACCAGTAATTCCCTCATGAAGGCTTGTACGTTATGACCCGAAATGGCACCTATGTACATATACTGGTGTCATTACAAGCGTTTGTTATGAGGTGGTATATATGCAAGTACTACCATCCTAGGTACTAACAGTACTAAATTGCTGAAAATGTTGAAAGTTATCCTGTTTATAGTTTTCAAAAACTATTGACATTGCATGCATCACAATACTTCAATAATTAAAACTAAACTATCATACAATTTTCAAACACTTTTTATCGGCACTTAATTCAAAATGGTATTCAGAAAGCAACACTTATTCATAAAAGTATGGTAATTAAAAGTATTGAAGTATTCAAGGCATTAGTATGCAGTAACATTAGGCAAACAGTTCTGATTTAAAGAAATTCACAAGACCAAAGAACAGAATTAAATATTTAATTATTTTCACAAATCACACGCAAAGTATACAGGTATTAAAACAAACTAAAAAAAATCTAGATCTGACTTTTTCAGATTCACAAAAATCCAATTCTTTATTATCAGAATTTATTTTTTAAAAACTCAGATCTGGGATCCATGCTTTTTAGAAACATTAAACTCATCAAATTTAACAAGCAAGAACTGACAATTTTTCCATCTACAGTTACAAGGGTAGCAATTGACATTTCAGTAAACAAATCTTCATGAATATCTGTTACACTGTGAGATTACAAGAAACATGCAATTTTTTTTATGCTTAGAAGTAAAAACATGAAAGCAAAACTGATATGCAAATTAAACATGCAACAATTAAATGAACATAATGCAGCATAAATGAATTTTACAACTTTTCCTGTTTTAGCTTTAAAATAATCAAAAAAATCATGGAAACAATTTCATTTAAAAAGGACAAAAGAGTACTTTACTGTTTTAATAATTACAAACATTGTACTTCATATGTTTGTTTTATACCACCTGTAGTTTTTAAAGGAACTTTGAGCTTCTTGATGTTTTACAGGCCCATTGCTTTGTAAGTCCCAAAAATTAAAACACTCTAAATTTGTATTCAAATTTACAATATAATACTGATCTACCATATTTGTCACTTTGCAAAAATGATGCTGACTGTGAACAGAATAGCTTGGGAAAAATCTGTATAGATTCAATCTACACCCTATTAGCTTATCAACTGGGAATTATCATAGAAATCACCTAGACCTAGCCTAAGAGAGTTTTATAATTATTAGCTTTTTCCTATTCAAGAATAAAACTAAGTATGCAGGTAACTATTCATGTTATTATTTTAGATATAATAAACGGGTTTTTAAAGATATTTAATATTTTTGAAAGGTTAATACCCCTTTTACACTGCAAAACGAAAAACAATTCCGAGACGACCCCGCAACGATTGCAGAACGAGTTTCCGTTTACACCGGATCAGTTATTGCGGAATGAATCCCGTTGAACCACTGCGA
>JAOTQE010031788.1:0-10278 GCA_025631205.1 Nesometra sesokonis
GCCTTTCATTCCATCCTGGCTGCGCCCCTGCCTCTGTTTCTGTTTATAAACATCGTTAGAAAACTTATCTATTTAGTTCTTTCTGACGCTTTTTTTACCCTTTTCACTTGACACGCATAGAGACTTTAGTATTTTGCGCTATATAAATATTTAACCATTAACTATTGTTTAAAGTTCAGGTGTGCAAAAACTGTCAAAAAATCCAAAAGTGAAGCATATTTGGAGAAGTCTCAATACTATTGGCAATGAAATTTTAAAAACTGATTTTCAATCCCCAAATATATTAATCAGTGAATAGAGAAAAATAACAAATTAGTAGCATTTTTTTTCTTTTTTTTTGTTTTGTTTTTCTACACTTTTCGAAAATCAAGAGCGAAAATTTCACAAAATTAGGTATTTGATTCAATAGGGCGCTGATGGCGCTCTTCAAACGCTTTTAATCGGATATTTGTAGCACCAGGGAACAGTAAAATTTAACTGTTCCCTGGTAGCTCGTCTAATAAAATTGTAGGACTATTATCTATGTATACACTGCAATGAGGGATGACCCTTTTAGATTTATTTTTTTATTTATAATCAGGTGAATTAAAAGATTAATTGAAAACAATTTTAATGAGGTCGGTGTTGCAATAAAGCCTATAGTAGTTCTCGAACGAAGTTGGTGAAATTTGAAGCTTTAGTAGTCTCTATTAAATATGCAGTTGTTTTATTTTAATTTAAATTCATGTTAAAATGATATCATTGTGAAATTATACATAGGATTTATTAACATTCAAACCATAACTTCAAACATAGCCTACTTGTCAGAGTCGGCTTAGAAATGTTAAAATTTGTTTGCAGCTATAGCAATAACGGATGGCATTTTCTATGTCAAAAATCATATCTCTTTCCTATCGAAACAATCAATAACAATATAAATAAAATCGCCCTCGAACTATATTTGATCTGACCCAAAAAGAAACATAATTTAAATAAACTTTTTATGTAAATTTATGCAATGAAGTTAGTACTCACATTATGATTGTCTGTGTTACAGCAAGTGTTCGAGAATATCATAAAATAATCTGAGTTCTCATGGGAATCATAAATGTAGACAAGTGTTGTGTGTTTTTAAAAACCAACATGTTATTAGTTATGTTCGGAAATTATCTACGACATTGTCGAATATATTCATTCGATAGAATCATTTGCCGCCATTTTGCTTGGTTTCGACGGTCTGGCGCTCATTCTTATTTTTTGACTGATTGAGATTAGTTGGTGTTTACAAATGTATGGTTTACTTGAGTAATTAATTGCCGGTGCCTAATTGTAATTAATAAGTACTGTGTTATTTTTACTATAACTATAATTTCAGCGTTTTTAAGGCATACCAATTCCAAAGGCGGATCCAGGATCCACCGAAAGGAGGGGGCCAACTTTCATGTAAACGTAGATTCGGGTGGGCGTGGTTGCCCGTTTTATTCAAAATTGTGCAAAAAATGTATTTTTTGGTTTCAAAAGGGGGGCCAGGGTCCGTTGGGCCCCCTTGGATCCGCGCCTGCAATTCTCTCTACTACATCACTGTATTGTCGCGCTTCCATACGAAGCTGTACTTTTTGTCTATTTATCTATGTGAAGAAAAACCAATCAATCAATCATTAAATATCAGCTTTTGTGTAAGGTAACTGACAAATAAATGGGCTATGTTAGAACTAAAGCATTGTGTTTGGGATACGGAACTCCAGCAAGGGTTTGGTCACTCAAGTTGATCGTCGTGTAGTTTCTATTTCCGCCGCCTTCCACGACCAAAACCGAGTCGATTATTAAACAATTGCGAATCAAGTCATTTGGCGAAATTATAACCAATGTCCCCCTGTAAGTGTGACCATTATGTCTTGGTCATGCGCATCAGAATTAATTGAATGCATTCCTCGTCATCGCCAGCTCTTCTAGGCACTTGTTGCGAAAGCAGCAGAGAGCGTCAAAACCTCAATCACGCTCGCGCCACACGCTGTTTCCAACCGCGGGAAAAATTACATTTTCGTGCATAAGAGCTGACCACACTCGGCTCAAGATCTGGCGCATATGCTTTTGTCTACATGCAACCTATGTGAATTAAAAAGACAGTCAGCAATGAGTAGCAATAAGCCGCTTAATATAGACGCCAATACCGAACTGGGTCATACGATATTGTGGATAAGGATCTTCCAGTTATTAAGAAATATTAACGCCTTCTAATACTAGGCCGCAATAACCAAAATAGCATAATTAGATCAATTTGAAACTCCAGTGCTTAACAATGTATGCTAATCAACAGACGAGGCTATAGCTATGCTAACCTTTCCATAAGGTCCTACATTATACAACCGCTCACTTCAACCATGGAGTGCTTCAACATGGTAGTTACTGTTCTTTGGCATATCATAACACTCCACCCTCAAACAATTTGGTCAAACTGTATAACCCATCTAGCGGGTATTAATGTCATATTCGTATATTTTTAACATAAATTGAGTAATTTTCCCTCAAATCCAATGTAGAAAACTTACTCCTTTTCGAGATTAAGTTTACAAATTAAAGAGTGGCTTCTTTCAAAAATACTGCAGAAAAAATATTCGTGTATTTTTTAAATTTGTAAGTAACAAAAAAAATGTTTATCTTGAGTAAAAAATTATAGAAAGTTTCATTTCTAATGTTTTTACCGGTAGAATAGAAATAAAATACTTCTACTTTAAGCCTGGCGTAGGCCTAGATATTGTTAATATTCAGCATTTGTGCAACTTATTTTTATGTTGATGTATTTTATCAAAATGTTTTTGTTTTACACTGAAGACAATAGTTTAAGGTAATTGCATGTTAGAGAAATAAGTCAATTTTTCCAATTGATGTCGTCATACTAACTTGTCAACATTTGATTTGTCAACATTTGATTTGTCAATCGTCATCAAAATAGCAGACTGACGCGTAATTTGTTGGCCATGTGTCACAATTATCAGGTGTCAAAACTTGTTGTTATTTGAGCTTAGAAAATAGGAAGGGGGTAACATTTAAAAATTCGCTTTAAATCATAGAGTTTACGATCGAATTTATATTGTTTATTTCATTTAAAAAATATAGTATCAATAGGCCACAACGCAAATATTATTTTCAACAGGTTTAGTGATTATTCATTGATTAAGGCTAAAAAAGTGTGTCCCTAAGTACGACAGACCCAAAAACTTTTACAATTTTAATATTTCGTCCGTCGCACCACTGTAGGGCACAAAATGTTATAGGCCTACGCGTCAAAAAAAAGCGCGTGAAGAGACGCAAACCGCGCGCGTAAAGTTTTTAACAAATAGGAGCGTTCGAAGTTCTTCGCTCTACGCGCGTTTATCTTAACACGCGCATAACAGTCTCTTCGGAGTGTTACTGTCAAGTAATCCTACAGATTAATTTTCACCAAAACATGGGCCTAAAATTATTAAGGCCCCATTTGAAAAAAATATATATAGCGCTTGGTAACAGAGATTTTATTTGGCTTTATTTAACTATTTGGAAATAGGTCTACACCAAAACAGAAGGACAGTCTATAGCCTAATTATAAACGGAATAATATAGGCTAAAATAACAAGGAAATTTGTGATAAAACAACATAATCCGTTCTAATCGGACGGATATAGGGTTATTCATCCACTGATCTAATTAACGATTAAGTGACTTTTATTAATATGTCTGAATTGATTTATCAAGGATAAAAGCATTTGAACAATTTCTTCACCCTTTGAACCTTCCTTCGGAGTTTTCCAAGGCAATGAGTGTACCTATTAACACAGAATTTATATAGGTAGTGCGCCATCACCGTTTAACTAAGATTAAAATAGAATAAACAGACCGCCAACAATATCATATATAGGCCCAACGTTACAATAAGCCTGGCTACGTTGGTATCTTTTTAATTTTACACTCATATTCTTACTTTTATCGCATGGAAAAACTAGCCATATTCCAAACAGCCGAAAAGACGCGAGTCTTAAAAACGTTAAATCAACCGATTACTGGGTGCCGTAGACAGCGTCAGACAACTGGGACCGACAGACATATTGTTAAAAACATCTAGAGATGCAGAGATAAAGAACTCGACGAGCATGTATATCTCGAGAAGATTGCTATTTTTTAAACATCTTTATCGTCAGTGCGATTCGAACATGCAAACTCTCGCAATCAGGACGAGCATCATCATGTCAAACAAGAAAGTATAAACACACTAAAAATAAACTACTGATATAACTTAATTCTGCAGTATTGAATTCTGTACATCTAACATTATAGTTTCAATCGAACTAATACCAAATTTGCTTATGGTGCTCGAGAATTCTCATAGTTAGGCCTAGTAGACATAGGTCTAAATTATAAAGATTGGGCCCAGAGAATCCCTTTAAGAGGAAAATAACCATGGTGACAGAGGAAAAGAACCATAAATCCAAAAAAATAAATTCTTGTGGATAGTGCGTACGTAAAGCCCGGCGGACATTGTATATTTTTTTCTCAGCCATTCAGTGTGCGTCAAATTTTTAGCAAGAAAGTGCCTCGAGAGGTAGTTGCAGAATTTTTCAAGTCTGCGACGGGCTTTACTGTTAAGGAGAAAATATTGGAAATTATGCTCTTTAGCTGGTCAAAATCCGATCGGGGTTTAAGCACTCCTTCCACAATTCATGGATACGCCGCTGCCTTTTACCTTGCTACAGCAGTTAGCCAATGCGGTTATATGACCGGTAACTCTTTTCCGAATAGGCTGACCCACCTTTAATTCTAATTAATTATATTTAATTAGTTTGGTCAATTCATTAATGAGTGATACTTGGTCACTGTCGGATGGTGTCGAAATAAATTAAAACATTTAGACCCACTTAAACACATCTTCCAGGTGTAGAGAAAAACATTAATTTGTTCATTACAAACTATCTATACGTCGATCGTGACGTCATAACTTGACCTTCACTTTATTTAACTAACTTTGAGTTACTAACAAAATAATTTAAATTTAATTTTACCTTTTAAATTTAGGCTACAGTAAATACTGTTTATTTTAGCATGATGTACCGAGGATTGCATTTTCGTTCAATACGGTATGTTTCTACAATCTAGGCCTATCTTCTATTTTATTTTCTTTTTAACATATTTATACAGGATCTATGTAATATTTTTTTAAATATAGTTTTTAAAATAATAGGGCCTACAATAGTCGGGGCCTATTAAATTGGTCCGACCGATTATTGCATTTATGTAAATATCTTTATAAGACATATGTACAGTTGAACCTTCCTATGCGGACACCTCCCGTGAGCGGACACCTCCCTTAACGGACACTAATTCAAAGACCCGTTTGTTTTTCCTATCTAAGCAGTGCATTTGGTACCTCTCGTAAGCGGACACCCCCCGTAAACGGATGCGGACACTTTTTGTCTCAAATTTTAGATTTTTTGTATGTTAATTTACCTCCCATAAGCGGACATCCCGAAAAATTTAGTGATTTTTCTGAACAATGAATACAAATTTCTGTATAAAATCGTTCTTATACTGTAATGACTGAGAATCATGTTATTGAACTAATCTTTAAAATGATAAACCATATAAAATATAGAATGCAATGTCTATACATTTAAGAGGCTACTATTGTTGAGAATACCGTGAAATATGAGACATAAAAACGTATACATGATTTTACAACTTTGGCCCTCTATCGGCCAAAATTCTCGTAAGCGGACACCTCCCGTAAGCGGACACTTTTACCGGACCCAAGGGTGTCCGCTTACAGGAGGTTCAACTGTATATACCACTAACTCTTGTGATTTGAGTTTAACTTGTTTATAAAATCCTCATCAGTAAAATCTATGGCCAATTTCAGTTTCGACGCAAAACCTAATTCATGAGTTTTATCCAACATTTATTGTCCCACTATTAGAGTATAGAACATAATATTCCAGAAAACGCTTAAACTCTTATTCACATGGCACAATTCTTTAAAAATGATAAGTTTTCCAAAATCTATTTTTGCTAAAATTGCAAAAACAGGGTAGGCCTAATAGTGGGCCTAAATAAATATAAAGCAAGAATAATCAATTTCTTCAAAATTAATTTTCTCAAAAAATACAAAAACCTGGAGAGGTGGGCCCAAGTACACTCATAACGTATGCCCCAATTCTTAAAAAGAAATAGTCTAAATTATCTGAAAACTACCTTGTTTTAAAAAAGAAAATAAAAACCCGGGGGAAGGGGTCAGTAGGAATTAAAGTACAACGACTTTAAGCCCTCTCCGGCAGACACTGATGCAGGTGTTCTCTTACATGTTTAGGTTGGTATTCCCTTAATTTATTACTTTACATAATTGGATTCGATTGATAGTATTAATCACTTGCCCATTCATTACAGAATATTTCCCTGAAATTGCCACTTAAGATCAACTTAAACGAATTTCACTCCACCCAGCCACTCGGAACGCGCGTCACAATGAACTTATGACCTTTAAACTTGATTAGGCCAGACGAGAAGTATAAAATTTGAGTCGAGGAACCAGAATACACCATATATTTGGGTACACGCACAATGGGGGAAAGAACCTTTTTTTTTCTGGTTGCCAATATCAAACCGGCAACCAAGCCCACCCGGACCTGGAAAACACCCCCCCCCCCGATCCTGGATCCGCCCCGGCGTTTTTGTTTTTTGGGTTTTTTTTAACTGGAAGAGATCTTGTAGACGCTTGTAAACGTTTGTGTGTGTGTGGTAGTGGGAGGGGTGTTCACTTCACGGCATCATGAAAATTTCCTGGATCTGTTACGGTACCGTACTGAACAGTCAATTAATGTTCTCCTTCCTCGTATTGCTTCTGTGATATAATAGCCTACCTCACTTCGGTGTGAACTTCGGATGGTTTAAAAGAGGAATATATGGGACGCCGCAGTATGAAACGCCATGCCAAATATCTATCAGTGCCTTTAGTGGGATAAATTTATATTTATATTTATTTATGAACGTACTATTTTTTCGATTATGGTTTTTGTATTGGCTCTTGTCACAAACACTATGGCAGGGCGTAAAATATTTCAACAAATTACTTTTACCAAAAATTACGGTAAACTAAGTAACATTGATTCTACTTTACCTCAATTTTATGAATGAGTCATTATTTTGGCACACATGTTTAGTCATCGCGATTGATATATTTAATATAGATATTATGAACAGAAGATGATGGTACGTCTATTATAAAACGACAGGTGACATTTGATAGGATTGTTGACAAGCACATCTATAGGGGTCGACCTTACTAATATACTAAGGATGCTGAGGTGCGAAATATTGCCGTTGGCGACAAAAAACTCGCATCAATTGCCGTCAAGCAGCGCGCAGGAGGTAAACCACACTGCGCATGTACGCACGCATCAAAACACCGCTTCATTGAATGGGCCAGTTACGTTGTATGAACGAATTATAATTTAACTATTCTACATCGAATTAACGAGGCCAGCCTCGCTACTGTTCGTAATTTGATGCAATGATTTATCGAGACATGCAATACAGCTAAACTATTAGCCACCCAGACGGACGCTTAACCAAACAGGGCAACTTGTTGTGGCCCAGGTGAGAGAGAGCCCCGAGAAAACGCCACAAAATGGGCTCAGGTTACACGCAAGCTGCTGAGTTGATCGCTGGGATCGAAATGATGTAGTACACCCCTAGTATGATTAGTCCTATATTTGGATCTAACTGCCAAGACCGCTTCTGAATATGTTTAGCTCTAGCACGATTACCTGGGCAGTTTATCTAGATTGATAATAACAAATAATTACGTTTACATGAAGTGTTACCAAGTGTCGCTACATTAATTAATTATTTGCCTTCGTGGAGAATTCGACGCGTCGCGACGGTGCAGACAATATTCGTCGATCGTCTAAGAACACAATCATTGTTTTTTTTCAACACAATATTCGTCGATCGTCTGAGCATTCAATTTTGTTTATCGTCTGAACATTGTCTGAGCAATCATCGCCGTTCACAAGAGCAGACAATTTCTTTGTTCCTCTGAGCACACAATCTCCATTACCGTCTGCGTTGTACAGCTAAAGCACGTTATTACCGCCCTCACTCGTAAGCCACTGCGTATCGGTACGCGATACATCGTTACGGAAAGAGTTTTACTCGGGAAATTAAACGATAGGAGGAATGTCAAAACGAAACATTACAACTCGCTGTGAGATGTGATCATGTCCTAATTTAATTACTCATCCTGGACAATACCTACTGGAGGCCACGGTGATGACGCGTAAACCAATCAGTTATTTAGTAATTTTTTTACCATTTAGGCTAAGGCTACTTTAATGTTTTACTATAATTATATGAATATATTACACACCCCATTGATATGTCTAGTTAAACTGTCTGGTACAAAAACATGAAGGTCTACATTGTACTTCTAATAGAACCCCGCCCCCACCCCACCTCCATTTTTTAGTGTCTCAATGTTTACGAATCAAATTGATTTCAATAGGCATATTGGGAAGAAATAGGCCTATCTAATACTTTCCATAATTTAACCAAATTGAAGTGTGACATTTTTCACATACTGTACCGACCGTTGTTCATTAATCGCTTACTTCAAAACGGCTGGTCACGAGTCTATGAAAACTTTCATTCATTTCCAACATTGGATAAACGGACAAAAACACATAAACACAAAGCCAGTGAAGTGTGATAGAGAACGGTGATACGTCGGTTTTCATCACATACAGTAATTTATGACTTCTTTGTTTTCTACTGATCGATAGCTTGTAAATATATAACGTGGGATTAACTGAGAAATCTTGCACCGAGTTAATAAAATTCAATTGATAGTAAGTGCGCATCTAGATTGAGTTGGTGTTACGTCATCGCGTATTTCATTGCTATGGAGATTTAAGATCTATCGTCTGATTTTTGTTTTGTTTTAAGGAATAACGTGATTTTGTGTGCACTCTGATTTATCACCGATGGTGCAGATGAAATCATGTTAAAAGACACCCTTTGATAGCAAAATAAATTTTCTTGTATCTCGTTTCACTTAAATGTCACATGCGGTCAATTGTTTCGCTGATTTCTGGACGAAACTGACGTTTCTAAAAACGATGCTGTAAAAAATGTCGGTAAATTTGCTAGAATAGAAATCTGTGTCCACAAGGGTGTCGTTGAATGTGCAGAGCGACTCATAAATAATTCTAGTGAGTGCGAATACAAAACGTTGTCTGTTAGCATACGCGCACTCTATGCCTCTCTCGGTAAATTACCAACACAACCGTTTTTTGTTTCTAATTTACACATAAGTAGAGATAATTACGGACCTGTTAGTTGTTCATACTTCATTCGTATCTCATTGGATAATCCGAATATTTACCGTCGCAAAACAATAAATCACGATTTCAATTAATGCATGGAAAGTATGATACTGTCGAGTTATGTGTGTAGGCCTAGCCTATACATCACAGACGGTAACAACTGTGGAGATTTAACGCGAATGTTGATTTTGTGCGCACTCTTAGCGTTGTTAAGTCAGTAAAAATGCTCATTTATGTCGTTAAATAAAGCCGTTAGTTTATGGGTGATTCGATGTTTTATTTAATGTACTTTGCATCACATGGCACAGATGTATTGCCACTTAATAATGACAAGAGTTTTCAAACGAAATTTCATATTTTGAAGACACATCCTACATAGGCCTATGCTAAAACCATGACAAAATTCTGTCACAGCCCCCATTATGATACTTTTCAGTGTAAAAACATTGATAAACAATTTTTAAATACTAGGTCTGCTAATTCAACTTTTGAAGTTTTTAACTCTGCTGTAGCTTTAATATGAAAAAATCAATTTCAAACTTGACAATACCTCTTTAATAATATAACGCAGTGCATTTTTTATAACTCAAAATAATGTAGTTCAATTAATGGGTTCTTTTTTGTCTTTTATAGAAATTCGACTGCCGTTTGGGGAATGACTCGAGTAGCAAATCTTCTTCGTTATAGGATGGAACCATTAAAATGTACAATAAATTTAATTTCGTTGATGGGTATTGTTATGTATGCCATGCATATGTATTTTGTTTTGATAAATAGTTTTAATTTAAGCATATTTTTAGTGTATTAATTATAAAGAAAATACATCCCATATGTAATGTACCTAGAATGTTCTAGAATGATGTGGAGGCATTTTTCCTACCTCCCAAAACCAATGAGTCATTGTTAGCCGTCTTAAAATAGAGTATGGTGTTAGATGATGTATGCTGGTTTT
>JAOTQE010031799.1:0-10278 GCA_025631205.1 Nesometra sesokonis
AATGACCTATCCATCACTCCTGAGGTGATTCAACCAATGACCTACCTATCACTCCTGAGGTAATTCAACTAATGACCTATCCATCACTCCTGAGGTAATTCAAGCAATGATCTACTCATCACTCCTAAGGATCTGAGCCTAATTCAACCAATGACCTACCTATCACTCCTGAGGTAATTCAACTAATGACCTATCCATCACTCCTGAGGTGATTCAACCAATGACCTACCCATCACTCCTAAGGATCTGAGCCTAATTCAACCAATGACCTATTCATCACTCCTGAGGTAATTCAACTAATGACCTATCCATCACTCCTGAGGTAATTCGACCAATGACCTACCCATCACTCCTAAGGATCTGAGCCTAATTCAACCAATGACCTATCCATCACTCCTGAGGTGATTCAACCAATGACCTACCCATCACTCCTAAGGATCTGAGCAATTCATGATGGATAGGTCATTAGTTGAATTACTTAAGATTGATGGATAGGTCCTTGGTTGAATTAGGTGAAGATCCTTAGGAGTGGTGGATAGGTCATTGGTTGAATTAGGCTCAGACCCTTAAACTCAGATCCTTAAAATTTTAAAAATTGTGTTCCATGGTAGTGAAAAACGTGAATGTGGGAAAGAGGCATCAGGAGTGATGGGTAGGTCATTGGTTGAATCACCTCAGGAGTGATGGATAGGTCATTAATTGAATTACCTCAGGAGTGATGGATATGTCATTGGTTGAATTATGTTCAGATCCTTAGTAGTAATAGTAGTAGTATTGTCTTGGCCTACTATAGTGACTTTGTGTGAGTGACATAATGTTAACAGCGTTTGTTGTGACTGTGTCTTGTACATTCATACACATTCATAGTGCCAAACAGCATGTACGAAACACCAAAATATCACTATGGTACTGAGACTGTAGTTGGCATAATGCAACTCTGGTGTCAGAACATTTTTTTCCAACACACTGACCACCCAGAAAAGGTTATATTATGTATGGATTGTTGTCGCTGCACTGTACTCGATCTGACTACACAGGACTACTGTTATACACAATCCAAATAACGTTTAATAAAACATCAACTATCCGGACTCACGTCCATGTTGTATCCCCCGATTCTTACCTGGTGGCGCAAAAGTAAAATAGTGCTAGCAGAAGTTTCTGAGGTCTTCCCTATTTAACAATACGCCTATTGTTCGTGCTGTCCAAAAACTGGAACAACATAGTGGCGATATCTTTATCTGTACAGTCCCATTTCTTGGCTAGTTAATATCAAGCCTAATAGCAGCATAATGATGAGTATGTTTAAACGTGGTGACAGAACACAATTCACTACATAATTGTTCTTTATTGTCATGTAATGTGATTTTTGTCTTTTTAATTTTTGATTAGTTCAATTGCACTGAAGTTGTATTTGCATCTTTGTAAAATAGTAGCTTCGAATTTAAATCTTGGTAAATCCTATTACATCGTAACTCTGACATAATAATTCGTAGAAATATTGTCGTACTTGCGTCATCATAGTAGGGTCTTAACAAAACACAAAGTTGTAACTTTTCCGAGAATGATTCGTTGCGATCGAGTGCACATTTGGAATTTTAAAGATTGTGTTCCATGGTATTAAAAAATGTGAATGTGGGAAGGAGGCATTAGGAGTGATGGATAAGAATATTGGCTGAATTGTGGGGCTTGGGTGACAGTGGTACACAGGATTCTCCCACTTTTCAAAAGTACCAACACAATATTAATATTAATATTTCCAATTAATTTAATTTTAACTTCCAGACTTCAAGGGACATGAAAAATGTTTGCACCACAATGGTAACCATAAGCATGTGGTGGAGCTGAGATGACGTGGAATAAATCTTTTAAATATCCCTTCCTATCATGGAACTCAGCATAATAAGATGGAATCTTTAAAATTTTTAAACTGCACAAAATTAATAAGCAGATTTGGATGTCAGAAAAAAACATTTCCAGCCATCTAAGTAAGAAATTTTGTCTTTGAGAAGGGCTTTCGGACCACTCTTTCTAACATTTATGCTTTCCAAATGTTATTGGAGGAATCCTTGGTGCCGTATGTTTTTATCATTCGGCACTACTATTAGGGCCCGTTCGCGCGACTTTTTTTCAGTGTTTTACACCGTTATTTATCGGTTAAAAAAAATCCCGGTTTCGCCCGAATGGGTGTTAATTAATAAATCATGGATTTACACTGAAATATGATATTTTTCGTGACGGGGAACCTTTCTTATGACTTAATCTGTTTTTAATCGCTTTACCAATGTCTTACTCCATGTCTTACTCTTACTTACATAATTGAATATGAGTAAGGAGAATTTTTATGTATATGGAAATTAGTGCAGTTTGTTCATATTTAGGCCTATTTTAATTCAATACCCTAAAACCTTTTATTTGGAGAACCATGGGCCATTGGAGATCGTTAGAGAGAGGACAGATTGCTCCAGTAAAATTGTGGAGATCAATGCCGTCTCCCGCCATTTGATATAAATTTACCATTTTATAAAATTCTAGTACAGTACAGTACAAACATTTCAATAGTGTGAGTAAAGTTAAAACAAGAGTGATTGAAATCAAGATCATTAGCTGTTTTGCTAGTCATCCGGTGTTTTTAGAATTCAGAGTTTTGCACGAACGGACATACCACCTGTGGATAAAAATCGGATTTTTACCCTATGTTTCTTTTTCCGATTCTCGCCCGAACGGGCCCTTAGTAGCATATTCCTTATCCACATTTGTGTTAACTGACTAACAAAAAACAAAACAATGTTGACAATTTTTATAGATTGCATTGATTTGTTTATAATAGCTGTTTATCAAATCTCAGCATAAATTTTACCCTTTTTTATGAAAAAAATTGTGCCCAGGCTCAATGTTTTTATTTTTTACAGTAGCTAATTTCAGGCTCAAAATGTTATTTTGGTCTTGTTTTATGTACTATATTCAAAGGCAAAGAATGACTACCGTATTGTATGGATAGACCTAACCTTTTCTGTATAAAGGGGTCAGTCTATGTGTATGCCAGGTTCAAGGGGGAATTCATGTATTTTATTACAGCAGAAGGTGGGCTGGGTATTTTGTGTCATTCATCTGATGACATTAATGGAGTAGATATTGAATTGATATAACCTTTTGAGAACAGTATGTGATGAGCTTGATTTTTTTTTGGTTTATTAAGTTCCCTTTAAAAAAGAAAATCAGGTTTGAATATTTTTCAGCCTCAATTTGGTTTAATTCTGTTCTCACTTTTTGAGCAATATGAGTCTCATTGTTCTTATAAAATGTATTCTAAGAAAAAATGTGTATTAGGCATGTGGGCCATCTAAATTTGCTACTATAGTACAGTTTACAGTAACAGATTTCAGACAGCATGTTGGATAGAAAAACATAGGCGAGGGTGTAATCGTTTACAATTACTTGTTTTGTACTTGATTGATTTTCATACAGAGTTATTCAAGTATACGCAGTGTTTGTTAATATATGCTTATCACTAGAACTATTAACTTTCTAGATGTAACATTACCAGTGGCTTATGCTTATCCTCGGATACTTCAAGCACAAACAATTCTATGATACATCGGTTTATAACCACTAAAGTAGAAAACAATAGCTATTGTAGCAACACCATTAATGTAGCACCCAACAGCTTATGTAGTAAAAATAAAAACTCCACCTAATGTAATGTAGTAACCGGAATTGCTTGCCAGCCCTAGCAAGTGTGGAATATTATATTACAATACCATTGGCTGAAACATCTACTGCACATTCCATATTGGCGCATAAATGAGTGTTAACATTTTTAGGTCTGCGTAAATCAAACCTTACAACCTCCCTCATGTTCATGTTGGTGTTTTTGTAACCACAACTTTAAAAACATCCAGTGTAGGCAGTTTAGAACGGATGTGCATGAAATTTTGTAAAAGTGAATTAGAAATCAATTTTCAACAAATGTTTATTGCACTTTTTAAAAGTTATAAACTGGGGTGTTTTCTAGACCCACAGAATGAAAAACGCATTTCATCAAGTACTCCAAAATACGGCTGCAAATATTACTCGCCTTAGTGGCACGGCGGTTAAGACATTGTTTAACAAGATGAAGCGAAGGTCTTGAGTTCGATTCCCATTAGATGTGACATAATACAGTTCTTTTCGTAATGTTGTTTCCCATTTACAATAAATATTTTCTATACCCATTTTAGTATCTAAGAATAATAATATTTAAATGCTTTTAGTTGTATTCCAAACTTTCTTGCCAAAACTACAAAAATTGGTTAGAATGTTAATGCAATGTGTAATAGCAGTAGAGTAGTTAATGGAAGAAAACTTTCACATCCCAAAATAGCAGTGAAATCAAAGACCAGGTGAGTGGTCGTTCCCTTTTAAATGACTACGGCCTCTATAATATTGGGTGCTAATCTTGGCAACCACTAGGAGCTTGAACACTAATGAAACAAACATTTTTCATGCCAGGTGGTATGATATATGACTTGTATGGGATAAGATAATAGTTTGAATTCTGGTGAGATCTATTTTTTTTTTAAATTTTACCAAAATTTCTCCTTGTAGCCTTGATATGGTTGCTAGCACCTTCATATAAAACAATTCTAGTTGTTGGAGAAAGCTGGTCAGGATGGGTCAATTTTTTGAAAATTACTATATTTTGTATTTTGCAATAAAAATTGTTTTTTAAAGTTAATTTTAAATGATTTTATATTAACCACATTTTTATGATCGATCATAAATTTAAAAATAATTCTATGATTGATCATAAAAATTTGTTTGTCCTAAAATGCCCATTTTCCAAGACAGGATGAGACAATAGTGACATAGATATGCAAAATGCTAGATATAATATTACCAAAATATAAAGGTCACACATGGAAGTTTTGAAACTGTCTCATGCTGTCACAATTTGTGTCTCATGCTGTCCCACTTCAAATGTCATCAGTTGTGTGAGTGAAGATTCAAGATTTTTATTGCTACTGAACTATGGGCTATTATCTGCTTAAAATTACAACAGTACACAAGACAATACTTAACAATAAATAAATAGTGTAATTGTGCATAACAATAAATATATACAGTGTAATTGTAAATGTGAAGGCGGGGGTGCAGGGGCGCAACCAGGTTTTTTGAAGGAGGGGGTTATAGGGATCGGCAATGACCAAATCCTGAGCCCTCCCCGTAAAATTTTGCTTTCTAGATCGCCGGAAATCCCATTTCCGGTTATATTTTGCTGCTTCGACCTAGTTTGAATAACCTCTGCTTTTAATTTTTTAACAAGTTCCTAGGCAAAAAAAAGACATTAATGTTCCAATTTTGTCATCTAAATTTTTATGAAAAAAGTCAATAGACATTTGGAGGGGGGGAGGTTGCAACTCCCATAACCCCCCCCCCCCTTAGTTGCACCCCTGGGGTGGGGGTGTTAATGATTAAAGAGAGCAAATTTTATATCTTTAATGGAAATTTCAGAAGGGTTTATTAGATAATTTTTACATGTGTGCCTGTAGTAAACATATGATGTTTCACATGTCAAAAATAATTATCAAGTAAATGTGAGTAGTTATTTTAATGGCTTTTAGTTGGTTTATTAAAAAACCTTGACCAAAAACAGCAGTACCTTGAAACTGTTATTTTGAAATAAATTGACAATGGCTTGATCTTGCTCAGTGTAATTTTTTTTGCCAATTAATTTTTTTATGAAGACGGTAAAAATAATGCATATATAAATGTTTCCAAAAAATAGCCATATCCCATCTTGCCCTGCCTTCCCATAAAATATTACATCTTATAAACAATGTAAGACCAAGTATGGGCATCTATTAGGGCCACAATAAACACAAACATTACCGTAAACACAATATCATCTACAAGTACAAATTCATCTCGTAAAGACAACCTTGTAATATCCGAGTCTTGAGTATTAAGAAATACGTTATACCGCCCTCTATTGGCGAGGATCTCATATATAGATGCTTGAATAAACTTACGGAGCTAGGTTGACTATAAAACGGTGTTGCGTTATTATTTATGGTTTCAAAGCATACATAAAACCATTATAAACCTCATTTCTCGTAAGTACATATACATCTCAAAAAGACAATCTCATCTCCTTTAAGTATAAATACGTTTTCTAAAGACATATCTCATCTCCTGTAAGTACAAATTCATCTCCTAAACACACCTCCCATAAGTACAATTCCAATCCATAAAGCCTTATTCGTCTCTGTAAGTATAATTTTCATTTGCAAAGTCAATTTCGTCACGTTGTAAAACCAAACTCATCTCAAAAAGAGAGTTTCGTTGCATATAGACAAAAAATCTTGTAAGAACTAACTATATTATAATGTTGAGGGCAGCATACATTGGTGAGGATGAATGATCGTGTGGCGGTGGCAATTTTCTGTGCTGGGTTTCTCGGGCGCCTTTTTTTTTTGCATGTTGCCTTCTCGAGCAATTTGACTTGCAGTAGGCAAGCATTTTTAATGATTTCCGATAATGATGATTATTATGATGAGATGATTATTATGATGAGCACTACTGGATTGGTGTAGTTATCGGTGCTGAGGATAGATACTGATATTTATAATTAATTATTAATAAAATAGGATGAGATGACTTAGAGCAGATTTAGGAGGGGGGGGGGGGTGGCTCGAAAGTTTTTTATATACAGGATACTTGGGCCCATTGCGAGATACTAACCAATTAGAATGCGCATACATTACATCATGGGTCACTCCTAAGTCATATGCGTTGTTGTGTTTACCCTGCAAAAAGTTTTTCTCTCACACGGCGTACGATGTGCTTACTATACGTACATTTCACTGTATGGATTGTGAATGTGCAGAGGTTTTTTTTTTAGTCTTTTAATTAATTACTCTGCATTATAGATATTCCGAATAACACATTCACAATGGCTACCCATCGTGAAGGGAGGGAAGAGCCCATACAGTGAAATGTGCGTATAGTAGGCACATCGTATGCCGCATGAGAGAAAAACATTTTGTAGGGTAAACACATGACGTAGGAATGACCCATGATGTAATGCATACGCGTTCTGATTGATTAATCTCTCGCAATGGGCCCCGACTATTCTGTAGATAAAAAACTTGTAGCCGGCCCCCTCCCCACTTCAAAGGTACAATAAATCAATATTTAATAACATAAGGGCGCAACCATGATGGAATGGATGAGGGTTGTGGGCAGAGTGAGCAATTTAGGCTGGGGGCCAGGGAGTCTCCGGGGGAAACTAGTTGGGGTTCAGGGGCTGTAGTCCCCTGAAAAATTTCCGTTACTTTTAGATGCAAAAAGAGTCAATTAAAATATTCCTTTTCGTGATGAGCCCGTTTTGATTTTTTTGAAGTGGTAGCACACAGCGTACGGTGGACCAGAAATACTGGAAAGGAAGAGAAGCCACGTTTAAACTTTTCAGAAATAGCACTGGATTACATTTAATAAGCTTTTCGATTTAACATGATTTATCATTTTGAATGGTAAAAGCACATGCAAACTAATATGCTACATTTTTTATTTGACTATGGACATCTATATGTTTGGAAATGACACACATGTGGGTGGTTAATAAAGTCCAAGCCCTACTTGGCGCACCGGTCGTGCCCCAACCCCCATCCCCCCCCCAAAAAAAATCTGTGCCTGCATGCTCTCTGGGAAATTGTTTATAGGCAATGTTAATAAATATTAATATATTTTGGCTTTAAAATTTTACCACTACACTACCATCTTATAATTTTTACCATTGGAAATCAGTAAAAATGATTATAATAATGCTTACCTACTACAAGTCAAATTGCTCGAGACAATCAGAAGACATGCAAAAAAGGCAGACGAGATTGTCTTTACAATACGAGAGATCAGATTATCTTTACGAGATGTATTTTTACTTACGAAAGATGATTTCGTGTTTACGGCAATCTTTTGTCTATTTTGAACCTACCCATAATCAAGCCTACTTGAATTTTGGTTTCTTATATAAACACCCAATATTACAAAAGCGATAATACATTTTTCTGTACCACTATACTAATAGGAAAAATGCAGTTAACATTACTTTAGATTCACCCATGTTTTTCAGCAACTGGTATTGTCATATTGCAATCGGTACCGGTAGCTACAATAGTTGAGATATAATTTTTGTTACTACATTAGCTGGTGAACATGTTATATTAGCTGAAATTGATTTTCTTTTTAGAACCAAAGAAACGCAAGCGCATTCTACATTAGTACATTAGTATATTACATATGCCATTAAGTTTGCTACATTAATGGTTGTTACTACATTAGCTGTTGTTTGGTGTTAACTGTTGTTTCTACATATGCTATTGTTTTCTGGGTGTCACGAATTCTAAGACTACGAAACATAAGACCCCCTAAGACCTAAGACTACGAATTCTAAGACCTAAGACCCTCCATTACCGTCAAAAATAAATAAGAGTTGTTTCAAAACTTCATCATGGGTTTCCTACAACATCATACGTCCCTAACAGTAGTTAAAGAATTCTGTATTTTTCCCTTTGTGACTAGTTTAAAGCAATTCTTTACCGAACTAGGCTAGGCCTGCTTTCATCGCTCTCAATGCGAGGTCAGCTTGGATGCTTAATACGGTCCGACGAATTACCCCACCGAACCACACCGGAGCAAACCGAATCACACCGAAAACACACTGGAGCAAATTGAACACGCAAAAGCACATGAACCACGACTTTATCTTAACTTTCATGTTAAGATAAATTAAACAAGAAAGTGTAGATTGAAATTTAGACCAAATGTTGATTTCTTTTAATTGTTATAGAGCAGTATTGCTATTGCTATTCATGGAGCAACAAAGCTCCATGGGCTATTATTCTTTTGTTATTTTCTGATTTATTCGGGTATGCCCGGGTGTGGATACGTCGTAGGCCCACCCTGTATTTTTTAAAGGTATCATTGTATAGTTCTTATGTTTATTTTATATGTATTAATTAATCAATTATATTTTATTTATGATAATTATCGGTATATGTGTATGTTTTTCCCTTTAGAAAAAAAAAAACACAAACACGCTCATCATTCATACATATGATTTAAAAAAAAAATTTTTTTAAGTATTTTATTTAGGCCTATAACAGAAGGGACATTGAGTAATTATTCAAATTTTTGGTAGTCTTAATCCTTTCCAATAAATAATAAATATAACAATAAATACCTTAAAATGACGAAATAAATGATAATAATGCTATAATTTTGTAAGTTCATGTGAAGTATCCGACGATGATGGCAGGTCGGTGGTGACGGTAATGAAGATGAAAACAATGATAATCATGATCATAAAGATCATCATCAACTAATAGGCCTATAATTTAAATAAATATAATTAAGAAATTATTAGGCCTATATATGGAAACTAAATTAAGTTTAATTTGATAAATGGTAATGGTGGTTTGAACAAGAAATTGTTGCTTCAGAACAGCTGGGGAGCAGCCAAGATGGAATGGTAAGGGGTCAGACTTGCGATCGAAGCAAAAAATCTAGGAATAACTTAAATATAATTACAGTAGTACTTGATTAATGCACAAGGTAAACATATACTATACTAATCATAATACAACACATTGATGGGGTAATTATCATACTGATATTAGGGCCGGCAGGGGCCCGGGCCCCCACTTTTTGGCGGAACAATGCCTACGCAGATCCCTAAATGTTCAAAATGACAGCTATACACTTTAAGTACTAAAGTGTCATTTTCCAGCACCTAGAAATCTGAATTTTGCACTATAATGCGTCTTTCAGCGTGAAAACACAAAATTTTCTGGGGCCTTCGCCCCCCCTTTATCCCAACCGCCAAAATTGTTCGCTTCACTTGCAAGTTCGAACTTCGAAACCAAGACATGGTGATCTGGAAAACGGGACATTTTGATGGGCTCTAATGTGGCTTTTAGCATATAAAATAACGCATAATTTTCCGGGGCCTTCGCCCCCTCGATCCCGACCGGGGGGCCCAAGACGGCTCCCCCTGCCCCCAGCCAAAATTGCTCGCTTCTTAAAAATGTAAAGAGATAAAAAATTGTCCCAACATATTTTTGAGTGGGGATCCCCATTTTTCAAATGTATAGTCCAAGATGCTCTATGAGCGTCTAGAGGTTTATTGTTTTCAAAAATTTTCTTTGGGAGGGGGATCCTTCCCCTCCAAAACCTACCCCTCCCTGGCGCAGTCAGTCTTTCTGTGCTCTTCCCACTAAAATGGAACT
Source organism: Nesometra sesokonis (assembly GCA_025631205.1). NCBI lineage: Eukaryota > Metazoa > Echinodermata > Crinoidea > Comatulida > Antedonidae > Nesometra > Nesometra sesokonis. Next base: position 10,269 of record JAOTQE010031799.1, read on the forward strand.
GGTTTATACC
>JAOTQE010031810.1:0-10278 GCA_025631205.1 Nesometra sesokonis
CCCCCCCGCCTCCCCCACCCCCCCCCCCCCCCCGATCCGTGCCTGTTTACATGGTCTTTCGTTATCATCTCATTTTCATAACTGGTAATCATATCAAAAGCTTAGCATTTAACCACAAAAACATAAATCTTAATTGTGTATGTGTTTAAGTGACTTCCGGTTTTCCTAGTAGCTCAATGTCTAAACAATATTGTAAGACGACGCATTCCCGCCTTACCTGTCGTAATGTCATGGTTGATTCCTTTCACACTAATAGTGGCATCTTCTATTGGGAAACCTTCATCATCGGTTACAAAGCCTTTCATGCCAATATGAACCTAATTGAGAAAACAGTGAGGTGTGACCAAGTTAATTTTATATATTCTAAGAAGTTAATCATCATTAATTAAAACTTGACCAAACGGTCTCGAAAACTTCTAGATTCTCTGAAAGGTTTGAACTTAATATAAAGGGATTACAAATCCAACTTTGACACACTGATTATTATCAGTGTATCCCACAACATTTTATAGAACACTTGTATAATCTATTCATCTGATGGTTGTGTACTGGTCACATGGTATTTGGTCAAAACTATTATTGTGTAGAGTAAAGTTGGTGACAAAATACTATATCGCAGAGCCCCAATTCATAAAAATTATGCATATACATAATTTGTTTGTCTCTACCAGTTGATATACAAAAAATATACAGTTTTTTTGTATGATGGGACAGAATAGTATTTTTTTTTAATTTCAACAATATTTATTCAGTGGTCCCTTTACAAGAAGATGGGATGCTCTCTTCAATTCAGTTCCGCCTTGATTAATACAACATCCTAACTTCCAACTCATTAAATATCCTGTAGCATCATATTCACAACTATTGATAATTTTGTATAATAATAACTGGTAATTACACTATAGTATTTACAGTATAATCAAAGTTATTTTTACCATTTCTATGTATTTGACTAGTGCATTTTTGTTGTCGTCCCAAAAGTTTGATAACAGTTCAGCTGGAGGGAATTTATTACAGCCAAGTTCAATAGTAATTTCAAAACAGTTAGTGAAGAGGTAGTTTGCATCTTGCATACCTGTAGAAAAAAAAGAATAACTGATTATTATGTTGTGTAAAGCCTACTGTAAAATGAAAAGAAATTGCAGTGTTGCCTATAAGGCCTACAAAAAAAAATGAGCTGGAGATGGGTCAGGTGTAGGGACAAGTATAGTATGTTAATCAAATACCTTTATTTTGCTTACTAACTGGTATATAAGGCCATTTGTAGCTTTTTTTATTAAAAAAATGAATTAATTTGTTTTTTCCGCCTGCCCCTACCTTAAACTTTCAAACAGAGGAAAGCAAAAAAGTATTATTTTTTTAGGCCTTAAGCGCAAAACTTTTTAAAATTTATGTGGGTCATAACTTCCTTTAGTTCTAATTTTTAATTATGAAATTGTTTTTATACCAACTGGATATGTTTATTCTGTATAAATATGTTCAAAAGAAATAATATAATATCTATACTTTTTTATAGTAAAATTTTGGGATATTTAACTTTTTCTATCCTTTATTATTTGTGTACTGCATTTACTATTTTTTATCATTTTATTGATGATAACTAATGTATAACTAAAAAAGTAAAATGTTTATTTCTGATGATGACATAATAAATGTAGAAATATTATATTATATATCAGACACACAATGTTGTGTATTTCATTCATAGTGTGTATCACACTTTCCATAAAATATTCAGTTTCAAAGTTCATAATGATAAGCCTTCCATTAGGCCTAACCTTCTAAAATACATACAATCCAATATTCTAAAACTCGGAACTTATACTCAAATAACACTCAGAAAACAAATAAGTGACATTGAAAATAGAAAGCAATGAAAATGAGTTACCATTAAATTCAGTGCTCTGGTAATATATTGATACAAACATGTCCATTCATCTTCTAAAATACATAAAAACTAATACTATAACTAACACTTGAGATAATTGCACCAATTTCACTCGGCAAAAATAAATTACCATCAGAGAGCGGAAAGCAAATGAATAGAAGTTGCCATTAAATTGCTCTTATAATATACGAACATTTAATGGCTACCAAGATCATTACTATATAAACTGTGGGAGTATTATTAAACTACTGATTCCATATGTATTGCACAGTATGCAATATTTAATTAGTTTTTCTATTATATAATGTTAGGTGATTATTGCTTTTGGGAGCATTATTAAGACTAATGATTGCATGTTTTGCACAGCATGCAGTATTGAATTAGTTTTTCTATTATATAATGCTAGGTGATTATTTCTTTTTTCCATTTAGGCTATGTTCAGATTCATGGCTTAAGCGCAGCTTAGTGTAAGCAGGGCATAAGCTAATCTGTGGCGTAGCGACCAATGTGTTCGGACACAAGGCATAGCGCAAGTCGCAAACAATTTTAAAATTGCCGCCAGTGGGTTTTTATATGACCAGTAATCCGTAATTGATTGGCCAATGCAGACCGATTGCAAATTTTGATTGGACAAGGCGTAACACAAGGACAAAACCGTTCAGGTGTACAAGACGTAGCTCCATAGTTTACGCTAAACCGAAGTTTGCAGGAAGCACAAGTTACGCTCCGGATTAGGGACTTACGATAATCGCCAGCTACTGTAGTTCAGACACAAAAAATCTTATGCCACGTACGTTACACTCTGCTTAATAGTTGAGTCTGAACATACCCTTAAATTACTCTTGTAATATACTGATACAAACGTTATGAAATTAATGATTATTATATTCTAACTGTGGGAGTCTTATTAAACCAATGATTTAGTATAATTGCAGTATATTTAATATTTTTTATTATATGGTACTAACTAGTTGCTTTAATAATGTAAAAAATGCTAAAAATTTACAATTAAATATAATAACCTTATTTTTTGCTGTTATCAGAAACTAAATGTGAAATAAACTTATTGTTTGTTAATGCAAAATTAAAATGTATGTTTAATTAATATAATGTTATGTATCTGTGTAAAGATTGATATTTTTTTATGTGTGGTGCCATGAAAAATATGAGTTGTAGTATGGCATTTTTCTTTTTAGGGTAATCCCTTTTGAGATTATTAACAAAAAAGAAACAAGTAGAAAGTCATCATTTGACAAACATGTGAATTTTAGTGTTTGTAAATGCATAACTTTAAATGCTATAATAACAAATATCTAGTTCATTTGAAATTGTGAAGACTGTTCCTTAAAATCAATGAGAAAACAATCAGGAAATCCAAAATGAATTATCTTCTGAAGTATTTTTCTCCAATGCATATTTTTACACATTTCCTTATTTTTCTCAGTTTATATTCATGAACCTAATTCAAAAACCAAGTTAAAGCTTATAGTATCTTCCATATGAATATACCAATAATTCATTTTCCATTTTTGTACAAGACATTTTGTCTCATGACATTTCACAATTTTTTTTCTATATATCTAAGCAAAATAAAAGGAATTTCTAATGATTTGTCCCACCCATTAAATAAATATATAACTTTTACTAGAATGGGAAGGATGGTGCCTACACTTTTCCACAGGAAGTTATTCATACCAAGCCATAAGGCTTATTAATACAAATTTCCTTGCAAATGTTTCATATTTTAGTAATAAAGTATTGGTTTTAATGATACTACATGATACGTTGTTTCGTTACAAATGTGTTAATTCTTGTTTTAGCTTTGATTTTTTACATCTATTCGGTATTCACGTCAGTTCCAGAAGGCTGTGTTCCTATCCCACTTTTAATGTTCCATTTAGTAGAGATGATGTTACATAGTTTAATTTCCAGACTTCCTTCATAATATAATTCTTTTATTAATTCCTGTAATATAGATATTTTCTCCAACAGTATTGCCTTATTCCGTTCCATAATTTTGCATCATTTAAAACAGTAAGGTAATTGTCCCTGTTATTATATACTTATTTTATGTATATGTTTTCCCTGTATATAGGAATTTTATATTTATATTGATTATTTAAGATTTTTAACCAGCCTGTTAGTGGCGATGATTCGCTGTTGGTTTGGATTGAAATAAATAAATAAATAATGCATTCTTATATTTTTTGACAGTGGTTAATGTTTATCATCAAAGAAAACATCCATCATGCAAGTATTTATATAACAATAATAAAACCTTAAAATCAGAATCATTAAAAATAAATGTTAACTTTATCATAGATCATATTATTTTTGATTTATCATCTTTAACACTATTAATATTCACAAATAGTACTCATACTAAATCTAAAGAAATTTTCATCTGTATTAATATAATTATTTACTCTTCATTTTTCAATGTTCTTATTAATTTTAATTAACACATTCAAACTGTGAGATTTTTAAAACAGATAAGAAATATAAGCTGCAAAATACAGCTGACGTCTTGCATTATAATCCGATAAATATGATAAAAATATCTGAATTAATTACCAGCTGAGAATTTACGGGCATTGCGTTACAACAAAGAGCTTAATAGAACGAGCTTGGTTGCCGTTATCATGTAAACATATTCTTACGTCAGCAGCAGTCTCCATGACTCTCCTATCACAACCGCAAAATCTACATCTTATAATTACACGTACATAAATACAATGTAATGTTTATCATATTTACTTCGTTTTCATTGTACAGTATCAGAAATAGAGAATGATTTACTTAGCTTATTCCTATTGTTGATGATGCATTCAAGAATATATTTTTGTACATTTACATTATTTTTTTATTAACATTCTGTCAATACATATAATTTTTATAACTGATTTATTACAACTGTTTCTTAAAATTGTATAATAAAAAATAATAATAGAGCTTAAAGATGTATTGTCACTTGAAAAATGACAAAAATTAGATTTTGAAAATAATAATATCTTGAAGAAATATATAAGTTATGATGATGACACTAGAAATTAGGTTATTTTAAAATTATTTACCCCAATATTGTAACGTTATATGCTAAAAATGTGCAAAAAGCATCAAAAAGGCTGGAAGCCTCTATATTTTTGATAATTTCTCACTGTAAAAATCTTATTAAACAATTTTTAAATTCACTAATTTCTATTCTCCAGTTCTTAACTTTGATGCTACTTTGGTATGATCAAGTTAATTTCAAAATTAATGTTGATGATGTTTTGGCCATTTTCAGGTGACAATATATCTTTAATAAACACCAACATTTATCAAAGACCGTGGTAAAAAGCTAAATTAGAAGGATGTTTGCTTCATGAAGGGCAAACAATACTTTTATAATTATAATAAGAGATGCTTTATAATATAATACAATGTAATTATCCTACTCATCCTGCTGTCTAGTGTGATCCAACCTGATGTCTTTACAGATACAATTAAATACCGACTTTGTAACTCAAGAAACAGTAGCTTCGTGATAGCATATACTACGAAGAAAAGAAAACTGAGAAAAAAAAACTACCATATCGAAAATCTGATTAAATCACATCAAAGCAGCATTACAAATTGCTACTTTCATGTTTAAATTCTTTTAAAAAAAACTTGCCCCGACTACTTTTAATCATTATTTTCTGTTAAATAGTTCTGTCCGTAACTACAATACAAGGTTCCGAACTGATTTCTGATCTGCAAAAAAGACAGTAAAAGCCCAACTATTACCTACAGAGGCCCAACAATTTGGAATAACCTATCCCCTATGATATTAAGTAAATAAACTCCATCCATTTATTTAATAAATCAATCAATAATTATCTTCTCAATAAAACAAGACAATAATCAAACAGCAATTTTATTTTTAGGCCTATTTATATATACTGTAGTACCAACACCAACAATATAGCAATGATGTACTATTTTAAAGTTTTTATTTATATAAGCTTTCAATTTATTTTGTTAAATATTATTTTATTTCTTTAAGGCGAGCATGTCTTAAGGCAATTGAGTTTTAATTTATGCCTATTTTGTTTGACCTTTTTCAATTTCAAAATTTACTATTTTTGTTACTGTAATCATAAAATTACTATAAATAATGTAGATTATAAACTCTAGGCCTATGCTTTTGTGAATCTATATTGTATTTGTTGACTTTTAAATAAACTACTGAAATGAATGAATGAAATTAAATTTAAATAACTAAAATAGAAATAAGTTTGGTTATGGCACTTCTTTGTAAAAAAATATTTCTTGGTTAGATATTTCCTGTTTTTGTGAGCATTGACTTAAAGTTTTCTCCAAGCATATGGTAAAATAACATTGTGATCATTCTATCATTAAAGATCATTTTCCAGGTGAATTGTAGCTGTATATGCTTGCTATACTTGCCATAAACCCTAAGTAGAATATAATGTACCTTCATAATAATTATATATAACTACTATACATGAGCTTGCGGGAGCAGTTGGCGCAGCGATTGTGGTTCAGAATCCCAATCGAGAGATCGGTGTTTCAAAACTCACTCAGGCCAGTTTCTTGTGCACCATACGCAATGCATTTTACTCACACTGCTTCAGTCTACCCAGCTGTACGATGGGTACCGGCAAATTGCTTAACGCTTCTGAAACTGGAAATAACCTCCAGCTCTACTAGCCTTCAGGCTCGGACAAAGGATTTACTACTTTATAACTGAGCCTAAGACTCGGGAATCAGTTACATAATGTTTAATAATACTGTGCTTTTGTGTGTCAGAGAGACCAAATGGACATGAAAACAAAATTAATGACATCCACAACCGAAAAATGTTAAATGAAAATTAAGAGTCAAAATATCTTGTAACCGTCATCAATCATCCTGTTTATATTACTAATTTAAACAATATCTAAAAAAAATTACAACTGAATTCAAACACCCACAGTTAATCAAAAATGTAATCAGATGTATGCAAATTTAATCTGAAAATTTTAAATCAAAATTCATAAACAACCTGATAACGATACAAGAATTCACTAAATTATAGATAAAGATTAACATTCATCATGGGAATGGTATCATAATAAACATCGTTCCAGAAACACGCTGAATTACACAAAATGTTGCATCATCCAAAGTTATGTCATCTCTTAGGATCTGTTGTCATAATTTGCAAATATTAAAGATCACGTACATTGTGAAAATCGGATTACTGTATTCTGTCATACTCATGAAATATTAATGCAAGATCTCGCCACAAAATGAGTCTCATGGTTGGGAAATACAAAATTGAGCTATTGGTATAAAAGTCTCTTAGAGAACAATATAAACTGTGTTTGAACAGTTTCCCATCGAAAGTAATGTAATAAACAAAAATTGTCAATCTCAGAAAACCTGAATAAAGGACACTTTCCTGCATGACAACTGACTTAAATTGAATCTTAAGCCCCATAAAAAAAATATTAGATTCTTACCCTACCAAAGCATAAAAACTGATGAGGTTTTTTTTTTTAATTTTAATCGACTCTCCTATGTTGTAGGGATCTTACATTGGGCCAGATTGTCCAACATTCTTTTAGACTCGCGCAAATACCCCCATGTTTTGTGTAAATCGCTGTGAGCTTGAAAATCGTTCATATTAATTTATTCTAAGGAAAATCCAAGGCATTTAAAGTGAATATATATTTATGGGGCCTTAGAATGAAATTGAAGTACCAATACTCATTTAATAAATTAATTGAGTTAATAGTAAAATTTCTCAAAAACTAGACTTCAGATATACTTAATGATTATCTCAATTTGATCTCAACTATGATGTGACTCATTTTGCGGTGAGACCTCACAATGACTCAAAACCGAACACTCTGAAAACCAATATAAACATAGGTAAAACTCTCTAATCCAAACTGTCCGGAACATGCCAACACCTAGTGTCGTTTTCTTGGGAGTTAGTTTCTCACACCACCAAATTGGTCTATCTTGACATGTATGATAATTCTCTGTTGCATGCTTACGTCAGACATCTATTTCTGTATGTTAGGAGTCAACGGATTTCACTTTTTATTCGAATTGATTTGTTTACAGTTTTCCTATTAGAAGTGGCTGTCACATCTTAAGAGCTCTTAGTGCTTAGCCAGAGTATACTTCAGTTTGGCATTTATATATCAATTCTCTTATCAAAAAGATTGAAAAATCATATGTCTTATATTCTTGACTTTCTTATGAACTAAGGAACTGGTTCTGTTCAACATTAATACACTCCCATGAGAGATAACATGTATGTCAATGAAATTTAGTTGCTATCTAATGGTTTTATCTGTAAAATTTTTCACCCAAGGGAATATCAAAATGAGACTTTAGTATAAAGTTAATGCTAATATCTCATTTTATATCAACAAATTTTAATAAATATATTTCAGTTTGTATTTGTTTATGTCTGAGATATGCTTCAAGTGATGATTCATAACATTTAGTACTGTATGTACAGTGATTTTCTTTCAATGTATGTATTCAATAAATAAAGTTACAGAGTCTGGTATTGGATATGACCAATGTAGGTATTTTTTCTGATCTCATCTTGACCACATCTTTGTCAAATCGACTGATTAAATCAACTGCAAACCAGGATTTATAACAGGTTGCAGGGGCGGATGCAGACTTTTGGAAAAGGTGGAGAGGCAGAAGGGGCTGGTAGAGTGTCAAAATTTTAGGGGTGTCTGGGAGAATGCTCTCCCAAGAAATTTTGGACATGTCCGGAAATGGCCTCTGGGGCGTGTTAAAGGGATCAATTCTTGCTGAATATTTTCGTTTTATGGACAATGCTAATAATATTGATATATTTTACTTTCCAAAAAGGGGGAGGGGGGGGGGGTTGAGTTTTATCTGAACTGCGACAGGACTACTAACATCTACAGATCTCGGGACCAAAATGATTCATGGGGAAACAATGCCCCTCCCCACAGGGGTGCAAAAATTGTAGAAAAATGGTCCGTGTAGGTTCTGGCAACCCCTAAGTGGCACACTCAGTGGCAGATGAAGGATTTCTGAAAGCGGGTAGTGCTGCAGGCTGGTGATGTGGGGTGGGAGGAGCAACCAAGTTCCCCTCTGTAGTCCAGGATAAGAAAGAAAATATGTGCACCCTTAGCACAAATCACTAATCCCCTTCCCCATTGCATCCCAAACCTATGTTAAACTTAATTTTAATTATAATTAACAATTCATGATTATCCAAATTAAAATCATTGTCATCATCATTAATCACATCTATTACTATAACTGAGTGAAAGCAGTTGGAGCAGCGGTTGCGTTTCGGACTTCCAATCGCAAGGTTTGTGGTTCGAGGCTCATTCTCAAGCTGTTTGTGTTCTTAGGCAAGACACTTTATCCACATTGCCTCTCTCCACCCAGGAGTATAAATGCGTACCTGGGAGGTACAAATGCCATATGCGCTGAATACAGCTGCAACTTTATGAAATGGATTGTACTTCATAGGTTTTTGTTCAAATGACTGTGGGTAATTATTGTGAAGCGCTTAGAGACCTTGGCAATAAGCGCTATATAAATGTCATATATTATTACTATTATAACTTACCTCCAGGAACTGGGTACCAATCAGCTCCATTGGTGATACCATCATTGAACGATTCTTCATTCATATCACATGTCTTACGATCTGGATCCCACATTTTAGCATGGGTCTCTGAGTAGGCTTTAGATAACTCTATAAAGACAGCATCGTCTGGACACTTCTGATAATGTATCTTGCTATCATTGCTGGCATCGAATGGGTAATTTGCAACTAGATCACCACCGTGGAGATTTGCAGAAAGGGCAAATGGATATTGAGTAAACCAATGAAGGATCACATACGTTTCCTTTTCAATCTAAAAACAAATAAATGTGTGCATATAATTATGAGGCATGACACAGCAAACCAACAAGTTGTAGGAAAATTGAAAATTGAGTTTTTGCAAAAACAATATTAATTTTTTCACAAACTTTAAAATGAGGAGTCAATCATCAAAATTGGACATCTAGAACTGAAGTTATTGGACAAAATAAACACAAATTGCCTTTGTATTTCTTTATATTTCCTGCTGTTTATTTCCTTATTTCTCAGTAACTTCCTGTGTGACAACTTGGTGGTTTTGCCATGACGGCCTCATATAACATGAATATTCCAGAAAGCACTGCAGTGCTCAAAACACTTTTGGAGGCTGATGCAGAGGCAGACTATCATAAATCAACAGTCGAAACAGGATTATACTTTGTCACAACCCTGGATCCTGGATTCAGGTGAAGGAAGCTTGAACTATTTTCAACAGGGATGGGTGTGTTCCCTATTTCAAATCTGACACAGTGGCGGCGCTACAGGG
>JAOTQE010031821.1:0-10277 GCA_025631205.1 Nesometra sesokonis
ATATTAATAGTTTATATTTTTTTATTGTTTGATTTTGTGTGATCAACCAGTGATACCAGTGCTACGACACTGACGGTGTTTCACAATAAAGACAGAAATAAATAAATAAAAATAAAAGTCTACTTCAGTTACTACAGTAATCTATTTTTATGCAGTCTACAGCAGTAGTCGAGTGCTAGAATATTTTCTTTGATGACAAAAAAGGCCTCACGTCAAAATTTTGTTTCAGTAATTCTTGTTCATCTACTGAACTAATATGTTTGCACCTGAATTAGTGCAGTAACGTCCGTAGGATGATTTTGACGTGCTCTCTAACATACATGTATTTGTTAGGTTCGTGTAATATAGCAGTTTATGAAGAGGATAGTCAATCGGGAGTAATTACATCACCAAACTATCCAGATAATTATGATAACAATATAAGGTGCCTGATTTATTTCAAGGTATGATTAATTACTAGTTATTACTATTTTAGTCCATTAAAATAGCTACCCCACACTCCAGTGAACCTTTTGTCAGTCCTATCCACGGGAAGTCCTAATACTTTGACGCAAACGTCAGACCTGAACAACTTTGATGGTTCCAAATGATTAACTATCCTATGCAATCCTCAACCTATCAATAGGTTTTTTTTCTCACAATTTGCCAATTATTCATGGGATAAGATTACTTAAAGTTCACTAAATACAAAATATACCATTGTAAATATTTCTGCGTATATCACTAAAATGTACATAAATGTATCATCATCAATACTATTTTAAATATTGCTATCACCAAACAATTATAACTATTAGTATTATTAGTATTATTATTATTATTATTATTATTATTATTATTGTTATTGCTATTATTATTGTTATTGTTATTTTTATTGTTATTGATATTGATATTGTCATTGTTATTGTTATTGTTATCGTTATTATTATTGTATTGTTATTACAACTACAATATTTTATTGCAGCACTATTATTATAAGAAAAAAAGATAGATACTACACCTGTGCTAACGTACATATATATGCAAACGTATTATTTTAATAATAAAGAGATACTGCATTCCTATATGTGATTGAACGAATAATAAAAGGTGGTAAAATCCACAGAAGAGAAAAAAAAAACAAATAGGCTTACTACCCTAGCTAGATCAACTTTTGTGTGCACTTTTAGGTCTAGAAAATTTGACTTCAAAAATTGGTATAGGGTGGTCAAAAAATAATGTTTGGCCTGGCAACACATTTTGAAAATATGGAGAAAGGTCAAGTTCAAGGGCAAAAGTAAAAATCATAAATATATAAAATATTTCATAACTTAACAACTACTGGGGCTTGCGAACTTTAATTTTAGGGCCAACTTACTCAGAATATACATATTTATATTCGACCTAATGGACGTTTTGCCGAAAAAATGACCGGAAGTAGCATTTCTGACCCTTGACATATATATATAAGTGTACCTTCATATCTTTGTAACTACTGTTCCTAGAGGCTTGTAATTGGTCTCAATTTATTCAGAATATCAATATTTATATTTAACATAATGGAAGTTATGCCCCAAAAATGACCAGAAATAAAATTTTTGACCCTTGACCTACACAATAAAGTTTACTTTTATATCTTTGTAACCACTGGCCCTAGAAACTTGAGGTTGGTTTCCAATTATTTAGAATATGCATGTTCATATTTAATCTAATGGAAGTTTTTCCACATGATGACCAGAATGACCAGAAATACCATTTTTGACCTTTGACTTACATAATAGTGTATTTTCATATCTCTGTAAGTACTGGTCTTATTTTGTACGCACTTTTACCTCCAGAAAATTTGACATGGAAAAACAGTTTAGGGTGGTCAAAAATTAACTTTGGCATGGTAACACATTTGAAAATATGGCAAAAGGTCATGAATTCAAGGCCAAATTAAAAAAACAAATATAAGATATTTAATTTTAACTGCCTAACTACATATCCCTGGAACCACTGGTTCCAGAGTCTTCATTTTGGGTCTCATTTTATTCAGCAGATAAATGTTTATATTTGCATTAATGAGGTATATCATTCATAAATGTTCAGAAATAATATTGTTTCGGACATTTTGACGACACTACACAACTGCCACTGTGTCAAGACCAGGAGCTAGGAACTTAAATATTAGAGTAAGCAAGTTGCGTTTAGTGCAAATTGTTAGGAATACACATTATTTGGTGATAAGTGGTTAGAAATTATCCAAAAACAATAATGTTTACTCTTGACCCATAATCCAATAAACTGTTCAGTTTGGAAATCTTGCCAGATCTATCAAGCACAGCAAACCAATTTTGGTCGCAAATTAAACAGAAAATACATGTTTATTAACTCTTTCAACAGTTTATATTAAGTAATAAAACCTTCATATATGAATATGTATCTTTGTAATTCACTATAGAAATCCAATAGAAGTACTACACAAAATGACAAAACCACCATTTGGCATCATTACTTCAGTGAGAAATAAATAAATATGTTTACATTTTACCTATAACAAAATAATATCATTTTAAAATATCTTTATCATAGTAACCAGTAGGTGCAGCAAAACAATTTTGATGTAAAATTACTCAGAAAATGCCTGTTATATGTATATATTATAGGCACTAACATTCAATACAAGTGTTAAGCAAAAATATGACAAAAACCCAATATTTTGACTTTTGAACATTTATTGAAAATGTATTTATTTCATAATTAATATTAATATTATTAGTCAAATCTTCATATATTTGCATTAGCACAGCAAAACTAACGATATTCTTAAATTACGCAAAATACGTATTCATTTTCATTTAAATAGATATACTTTACGAACAATTACCAAAATCCATTATCTTTAAGTTAGATCTATTATTTCAGTTAAGAATTAATAGTAAAATTTTCTTGTCTTTATAACCAGTGACCCAGCAACTTAAGTTTGGTCTTAGGCCTACATTACTCAGAATACTACTATATATTATATTCATGTTAATAGATTATTGTTCATAAATTCAAAACAGATACCATTTTACTTCGATCCATAATTGAAATTTATATTATTATGACAAATATTAAAATAACTCTTTCCTTTAAGCCTATGTAAAGTTCGTTTTTGATTAACCAAGGTAAATTGAGTACTTACTCAGAATGTTTCGAATTGAACCATAATTCATTGTCAACTGATTGGATCATTGTTACACTCCCTTGATTCTAATGTCATCAGGTGGTTGATGACGTACGCTCCCCGGTAATCCGGGTTGTTTCGGGGTTCGACCAGGAGAAACCATGTTGTTAAGACTGTTATACATATCAGGAAGATCGTTGGCTCCTCTGTCTCTGTTTAAGCTGTTGTTACCGGGGAACGTACGCAATCGACCACCTCAGTTACCTTTAATTTTATTCTAAATTATGGGTAAAAAGTCAAACTGATGGTTTCTATGCATGTACCGTATTATATGTCTACATATTTTGTATAACTACCAACATACTTAGTAATATACATTTTAATTGATAATAGGGTACTAGTCCACTGACGATTCAGTTTACTGATTTCCAACTTGAAGCAAGCTACGGAGGCAATTGTTATGACCATTTGGCCATCCGACATAATGAATTTTATACACCAGCTTCCACCGGGTATGTAGATAGCACTATCCTATTTCATATTTATAGTATACCTTGAACAAGTTTCCCATTCTATCTTGAATTTAAAGACATTTGTATAGCAAAACCCTAGGATACGTTGTGCCTTCGAACATTGTTAGATCCGAAGAGGATTTTAGAACATCACTTCTGTTATTTTGGTGGCTGATGTTGTTGTGACTACAATTTTAAAAGAATTCATCGTCGCTACTTTCGAGCCAAAGAATTACAAGGTTGATTGCCACATTAGAACCAACATGAAATAGGAAAAATAAACGAGTTTTATTGGCTTGTCAAAATCCGATCAGGCTGAGCACCCTCACCTGGAATGCCTCTGAAAATAGAATACGAACGAGTCTTTCAACATGCAGAGCCCGGATGGTATGCCCGTTTTATTTTAGTCTATTATGATTTTTTTTTTATTCTTGACGAGAAATTCATTTTTTTTCTGATGAGGTCCAATTTCTCCAGGAACTTCACTAACACTTCCACTTTGATAAGGCTAGTTTATGTTATTCTTTTTTTAATCGCGTATTTAGGTCATGTTCAACAGACAGTCCAGGTACTATTACTGAAGCTGATGGAGAGTTGCTGCTTGAATTTTATACTGATAATACGGAGACTGCTAAAGGGTTTCAGGCTACTTATTACTTCGGTGATCAACACGAACCAGCAGCCGCACTACTACAAACAGCCCCACCACTGCCACTAACTACAACTGAGAAAACGTCTAGGCCACCATCTACTGCCTGTCCAGAAAATTCAGGTAAAATATTCAATGTTACATTTCTAAAGCCTGTTTTCCTGTTGATCGTTAATCCCAAAAACGGCGTTTTGAATCGGCGTTTTCGATCGTTAACTTTGAAAAATGACGATTTCCACAACGATCGACAGGAAAAGTATCGTCAAAGTTAAGCCGATTTCAACTTTTGACGATTTGGATCGTTAAATCTGGGTGCTCGCGAGGCAACATTGCCCGCGGTAAGAATCTATATGTTCTTGGTCCTAGAAATAAATTACACATCTTGTTTATTTATTACATTTTCGGGAGTTGTAACTTTCTTCAGAACATAAAATATACAATTATCTAACTAATATATAAACATTGCAGTTGAAACGTAAGTTAAATTTGTTTTATTGCGATTTTCATTCGTCGCGAATTTTACAAATTTCGTTGTGCACAGCGTAGTAAATAGCGGAAATATAGTGGTCCAGCGTGATCAAAGTTGAATTTTATGTTTTTTTTTTATAATGATTCAAAACGCCGTTTCAAATCGGCGATTTTGGAATAACTATCGATAGGAAAACAGGATTAAGTTTGTGGTACACCATGCACAGTTCTGAAAAGAACTGTTGTGTTTCTAGATGTTTCGATCAATATCGTATTCAGTAGTGAAAGTGTTTTGATTGAAGATCAACATTTCTTTCAGAACTTCACATTTGGTGTAGCACAAACTTTTTATAGGCCTATTTATTGATATTTCCCATGTAAACTTTCATAAAATAACAAATAAATAATTCACTTACTCAGAGACAGAAATTTGAGAAACACTACGTTTCGGCTCCTTTCCACTAAGGGATAACGTGGTTGATAAAAAACCGTCAAGTGACGCCCAGGTAAAACTCTAGCGTAAATCAGCGGTGGGGGAGCTGCAGGCCTTGGTCGTGGTTTAGGGGATGCTTGTTGATTTTGATATAAAGATTTTGACATTACGGGAATACCACTGTTCTTCTTTGCCAAGGACCTGTACTTTGTCTAGACTGACAGTATCTCCAGTCGCATAAAGATGTTCACCGATCCCGGTGGGATTGTCTGATTTCTTATTTTCGGCGAAACGAGTAGCAACAGTCCGTTTAGTCTCCCCGATGTAAAAATGAGAGTCTCCTTGTTCAAAATGGATTTTATACACAACACACGACTGTCTTTCCAACGGTGTACGATTCTTAGGTATAACGAGTTGAGACATCAGGGTGTTAATCGGTTTCATGTAAGTGTTCAAACTGTATCGGTGGTACGTCCTCGCCTACTCCTCGGAGATGTTCCTTGTGCACGGGATACATGGGCGTCGATTTGTGGGGGACGGGTGACACGTCCCCCCACTTTTCAATGTGGGGGCGTGATATAAATCGTCCCCCCACTTTTTGGTAAATGTATGACAAAAAATGTAAAAGTTAAAAAAGCGGCAACCATTTGATGTGTCTATAAACATATTGAAAATATTGCATAACTGACCTCAAAAATAGGAAAATAGGCATACAAACGGAGAAACGACCTTTTTTTGGCTCGCAAAACGAAACCGGGAACCACGCCCCCCGTCGCGGACCCTCATCGTTGGCGCCACCGCTGTAACTTCTTGTCTTTGTCCTCTCCACTTTTCAACTCAAATCTGTGCTGTTGACGGGATACAGCCTGGAGGTTTTGGGTAAGAGTTGTTCTTGTCCTTGGTGGTGGGTTTTCGTGTAGTGGGGGTGACCAAGCCCAATCGTCGTAGCCATTGGCACGAAGAGCAAGCTGGACATGTTCTTTTTCAGACTGACGATCGGTATCGTTGGAGACGTAACGGTCAGCAAAGTTCATGAGAGTTCATACGACAGAACGTTTATTGTTGAATCGGATGGTTAGAGGCGAAATTTAGATACTGATCCATATGGGTGGGCTTACGGTATACAATAATCTTGGTCGATCCGTCATCCATAACATGTACACACAGTTCTAATATCGGAAGCGATCCGTGAACTTCAGGCTCCATAGTAAATTTGATGTTGCGATCTACACCGTTGATGTGTTCCGTAAACGACTCAATATCATGTTCATGGATGAGCACAAACGTATTGTCAACATATCGTAACCAAAGAGTGGGAGGTTTGGGAGAAGATTGTAAAGCCACCTCCTCAAAATGTTCCATATAAATGTCCGTAACAATCGGAGACACTGGCGAACCCATGGCTGATCCATGTAGCTGTTGTAGTATTATGTAGTACTTAAACAAAACTTGAGAAGTTGACAGAGCTGATTTACAGACAATTCAGTGCGATTCGAGAGAGTAGTGTTGTAATCTAACCGTTGTTTGATGATCGGGATAGCGTCACTCAGCGGTATGCTCGTAAACAGGGCACTAACATCATAGGAGACCAACTTTTTGCCGAGTGGAACCACTAAACCTTGGATTTTATCAACAAGGTCCTGATTGTTTTTAAAACTACGGTCGGTGTTACAATGGAGAGGTTTCAAAACCTTGGCTAGATCTCTGGCAGAATTGTAGGAAATACTGCACAGCATGAGAAAATTGGTCGCAATATTGCATTCTGTTTATAGATCTTGGGGGTCCGTATAACTTAGGTGGTTCTTCCGAAGAGGGGTAGATCTCCCGATATAAAGGATCACTAACATCTATTTCTTTTTCACTCCCGCAAGATGGTAACAATTTTATTATTTAACTTACTTGTAGGGTCCTTCTTAAGTTCTTGATAAGTACGACGATCACTAAGAGGTCACTAATCTTGTCCTTGTAATCGGAAGTGTTGAGCACAACAGTGCACTTGCCTTTGTCTGCTGGCAAAACCATGATTTCCTTGTTTTGCCTGAGCTGGGTGATAGCCTTGCGTTCCGATATGGTGGTATTTGGCGCCAAAAGTTTTTATTGCTCTTCTTAATAATCCTATGTCACTGCGAAGTTCTGCAGCTGAGTCGGGAGTCATTGCACAAATAGCATTCTCGGTTTGAGTGACGATGTTCAAGACGGGTGTTATTGCAAAATTCAAACCTTTCTCGAGGATCGAACGCTCTGCAGTAGAGAGAGGATGGACAGACAGATTCACGACCAATTTCTTCTTGATGCCTTCGAAATTGTCGACCTGGATATCCGCAGGTTTTCCGATCGGAGGTTGTGAAACTTGTTTTGCTGCCGCCATTTTGCACTGGAAACTGTATTCATGCGCGGATGTATTAAAGCGCTCTATTTGAATTCGAGTTTCCTCATCAGCAATGTCAAAAAGTTCCCGTTTCGTTGGTAAGTTTGTTTATCGTAAACACACACTGTCTAATACGAACAGCTAGAAGTTTCTTCTCCGTTTTATAGATGATATCATCAGCTATTATGCCGCGGATGTTGGAATTGGAAAAGCTAAGCGGACAGAGGCCTTGTTTGGCGCAGCGTATGCCTATATTGAAGTAGCGATTATTTTGCCACTGGGCCAACTTAGGAGTGATCGTTTCAAGTTTTCTGAGCTGTTTTAGGACTTTACGTCCATGTTGACTTAAAACATGATGAAAAATGTTAGTCATGGTCTCTGGAATATGATGATAAATAAATGATCACTTTCTGAGAGACAGAAATTTGAAAACACTACGTTTCTGCTCCTTTCACCGAGGGCCTTGATCATATAAAATAATGAACTGTTCTTATTTAAAAGAGACATAGAGATAAAATGCTATTTTGATTGAGATACAATTTCCAAACGAAGTGGCAAAACCTACAAAAAGCTTAATGATACCTTCAGATAATT
This sequence comes from Nesometra sesokonis, assembly GCA_025631205.1. Classification (NCBI taxonomy): domain Eukaryota; kingdom Metazoa; phylum Echinodermata; class Crinoidea; order Comatulida; family Antedonidae; genus Nesometra; species Nesometra sesokonis. Next base: position 8,155 of record JAOTQE010031821.1, read on the forward strand.
TTGCGACCTATGAATCGCAAATGAGGTTTTACCAATTGTTAGTACTGTTAAACTCCTTGGTATAATGTTCGATGATAACTTAAAATGAAAGAGCAATACAGACGCTCTTTGTTCCACAGCAAATCGGATTTTTGTTTATATTTAGTCTCTTAAACGAGCTGGTCTCAACGCTTCTGAACTAGTTAGCACTTATAAATGCTATGTTCGTCCTGTTGTTGAGTACTGTGCCCCGCTATGGCACTCTGGTCTCACTCAACAACAGGATGAACAGTTTGAACAAGTTTAGAAGCGTATCTGTAAATGCATCTTTGGTAGTAAATTCACAACGTATGAAAGTGCCCTGGTCGAGCTTGGGCTTGAGAGGCTTTCTGAACGCAGGGAAAAAATTTGTTTAAAATTTGCTCTTTCTGCCTCCAAATCTGTACAGCACTCTCATTGGTTTACATTAAATGACAAAAAGCACACAATGACTCTCCGTAATTCTAACAAATATAAGAACTTAAAATGCAAAACAAAAAGATTCATGAATAGCCCAATTATGACCAAAATTCTAAATTCACATATAAGTTGTCCCTGCTGTTAGTCTACTCTCTCCGCCCAGTGCACACTCAATTTTTATTAATAAATATTTTTTTTACTACGTACGTACATATATTTTAATTTGCTTGTAATTACGTACTTTTTATTTAGTGATTTTTATATGATTGCTAATGTAACTTACCTCTTTTTGTGTCGCAATTCAGTTTGTACTGCAATGACCAAAATGCTATATTTTCCTTGTAATGTAAATTTGTATGTATATTTATTGATGAATAAAAGGACCAGAAATATATATGGCTGGGGCGGTCCTATGTCCCCCGCCGGGGTCCAGATCCAGTGACATCGGACGGGGTCGAGGGGCGAATTCTCCTCGTACTCAGACATTTGAAACAGGTTTCATATTATTTAACAATTTAAAGAGTTTAACACCAAGCCGATGATGACTATTTATCAATATGTTGAGTTACATTATTTTGAAATAATAATAAGTGGACATCCATTAAATGTCTCCTTTTGTAGATGTGTCCGTTGGTCGGCGGGTCAGTCCCTATTACGTTTAGGCCCAATTTATAATTTCTGATAGGCCTAGTTATAATAGTCCGATGGGTTTGAAATTTAGCAGCAGACAGTTTCATAGTGTATGTTTCGGCCATTCTATTGGTCAATCTATCGGTCTGTCGGTCCATTTTAAAAATTCTATTACGTTTAATGTGCCAATTTTAATAATCCGTTTGGTTTGGAATTAGCAGACAGCTGTTTTAGCTGTTATAGGTTGACATTACATTTGAAATATTCAGTAACTGAATCATCAGGAGGGTTGTTGCTGAGGGTGCTACACAGGACACAATCAGGGTGTATTGTAAGACTCTGGGTTGTTAAAACGCGTTTATGGTTGTCCGTTGAGCACCAGAGTGGCGTATCTATGGGGTGAATATGGTGGCTAGTCAACCCTCCTTTTCAATGAGAGAATATTTTGTCACTAATAGCAGCTAAACTGTCGAAACACGGGAGGAGTCGGAAGCGTCCCATCTCGTGAACCCTCCTCCCCAGAATCACCATGGGCTGCGGGACACGGGAGGGAACTCGTCCCCACTGATAAATCGGGGGACAGTCCCCAATGAAATGTTACATCGGCTACAAAATCATATAGATTGTCTTTTATTTAACAGCAGTAACATTATAAATATCAATATTTTTGCTCTGGACACCCACTTCAGAGACGAATGACCTGGAGAGCACCAATTAATAGGCGAAATCATTTTTTATTTTTACTTTAAAAAATATATGATCGGGGTGAGCACCCTTCTTTTCCGATTTCCCTATTTCAAAACATACGACGTCTCTGCCTCCCATAAGTTTTTGGGTACCCTTTTCGGCTTTTATGTAAATACTGTACTATATGATAACAACCAATTTTAAATTTGAATGTACGGTACCATTTCCGTGCACCGGGGTTTCCATATAAAAAAACCATAACCTTATCCCAACTATTTGATGGGGTTGAGGTTGATGCAGACTCCTGATGATCTATGCCGAATTATCTGTTTAAGATGTGCAAGGGCGCAGGTGGGGGGGGGGGGGGG
>JAOTQE010031832.1:0-10276 GCA_025631205.1 Nesometra sesokonis
CTAAAGTCGTTTTAATTGTCAATAACTAATTGTCTCAGTCAACTTAATTAGTTGACTGGTGTTCATTAGGTGGTAAACCAAAGTATGGCCAAACATAAAACACCGTTGAGTAAAGAATCCAAAAGTTACGCGCGATTTACTAAAAATATCTCTTACGTGAATTTATATATAGATACGTGAAAGACAGATATCACGAAATATCCAACTATCCGACTAACTTACAAATGGGATTGCCAATAGGTATCACAAAAAGAACCAATATACTATCAGAATAACCGAATACCAATGCAGTGATTGACAGATATTACTCAATATCACAAAATTGTAAAGATTACACCGTATCACAAAAAGTTCCAACAATTCTACTGGCCAACTAAACTGATGGAAGCTGACATATCACTAGTCAGAAAGCGCCTATAAACTAGCGAGTGTGAATCCTTCGTTTGGGGTTGTCGGGTAGTTATCAGTAACTACCAACCAACTTGATAACTTTATGTTCAACAGTTCAAAAAGATTAAATTATCAATTCATGCTGTCATTCTAAATATCTCATTTCTACCTATTCATCCTCTACAGTCATTCCATAATCAATCGTTCTTCTTGGTGAAAAGGGAGATACATTTATGCCTCCCCTGGGTTTATAGCCTCTCTACCCAAAAACAACAACAACAACAGCAATTTAAATAGATATTTTTTGTACTTTTATTTTGCATTTATTTATGTTATATTTACTTTTATTTAAATACAATTGTGCTAGTACTTTTATTGCCATGTTACATAGGGTCTTACATAAACAGAATATTTATTTCCTCTGTAAATTCCTGGCAAAAGATCAATCTTGCTAAATCAATGTTACTTTGATTTGATTTGATTTGAAATTATACTAAACAATTATACGAAGATGAGATTGAATTGATGAAACTAGAAGAACACGGAGAGCGAGCAAACCTCAGCCAAGCGTCCGAAATTTTCGCGCTGGCTAATTCTAATTCCATTTATTAAAAAAAATCAGAGTAGCGTGAAGTCCAACTTCAGATAGTACACTGGACACTGTATGTTGTCCGGAGGCGCATGCGACCACAGTTCTTTATCAACATTTAATCAATTGTTCCTTGGATCATCTCTAAACTTTCCTGAACATTTTTTTCAGAATCTGTCAAATACTATTTAAATGATGCTGCAATCAGACAATTGCACACAAACACAGACACACACACCCACACACACACACACACACACCAAAGTACATAAAGTCACGCACTGAAAACCAGTGCCGGCGGAACGTTTTTGAATTAGGGGGGAGGGGGGCGGCGATGTTCAGTATTTAAAATATGCTCGGCTACCCGATCCCGCTTAGAATTTGATGAGCAAAAAAAACCAAAGAAAAACAAAAAAAAAACCGTTCTTGCCTCTAACTTTTGAGCTTTCCTGATCCCTGAAGGTTTAGTCGTGCGACGGTCATACGACGGTCGCACGACTTAACCATCGCTCCAAGTTGCCAGACGTGATGACAGTCTTCTACTCGTCGGGCGGCCGACGGTTTTTCAGTGATTTCCCTGTTGAATCACTTAAAAAACACACACAGGCAACCACACACTCAGGGAGCGACGGTTTAGTCGTGCGACCGTCGTATGACCGTCGCAAGACGTAGTGAGTGCCTGGCCTAACGAAACCCATGCGACAGATGTATTCGATGCGACGTAATTATTTTACTGATGGCGATTACTTACAGAAATTATCCCTACATAATATTTGTACAATTGTATCGTTATCTAGCGGATTTTACTTGAGCAATAAAGCTGTTTTATTGTAACAGGCTATCAGGCCTACTACGATAGAACTTAATTAGTCAATGTTAATTAACAAAACAATTGACCCTGGTTATAGATAAGTGTTTCAAGTTTGATATAAAGTGAGTGGAAAACGCAAGCCGCACCACTAACGAAACTTCAATCCAAAATTCTCACAATTTCGTCGTTCAACTTGGTAAGACAGAGATTTTATTTTCTTGTTAATTGTATAATTCATATTCATATACAACTATTCTTAAAAAAAAAACCAAATTAATTGTTATCTTTGATAGGTCTTTGTAAAAAAGTATAATGCATACCCTATTCCAAGCAATGAGATACACGCCATCGTGTCAGTATTCAATATTTCGACATAAATTATGTCATCATCAAGAATGATCTTTCTTAATGATGACATAATTTATATCGAAATATTAAATCTTGATACGATGGTCATTGCTTGGCGTATGTATTATACTTGAAGTTGATTAGTGGACCTTTCGGATTATGTGCCTTTGTTTATGGTAGCTTCATAAGTTTGTTAAACATTACGTTTAAGAGATAAGTCTTTAATACATGGATCCGAATTTCCTTTAATCTATACAAGACTTATAGGCCTAGACATTCCTTTCCAAAAAGAAACTATTTTGTAAAAAAGTAAACTTCTATAACATAGAAGTTTACATCAGTACAAAAGTCCTCGATAACAAAGAATAATGTCTAACTTTAATTTATTTTTGTGAGATATTAGTTTCGATTGATTTTATAACACTGTCTTTATTTTTAGTTTTAAACTGATACAATGATGTACCGTTTTGTTTTGCTGCTCGTTACCGTCGTGGCGGCCAACGCAATGGCCCCGTTGCACAACGCCAGGGATAAAATCAAAGATAGATATATTGTTGTACTGAAGGTTTGTGATTTCTATTGTTTATTGCTACTTAAAGTATTTAGGAATATATTACCGTATTTATCGTCATCATTATCGACATCATCAACATTACATCAGTAGCAACTACAACCTCATATTATCACAATATCATCATCGTTGTCACACTCATGTCGTCATCGTCTTCCTTATATTCATCTTCAACATCATCATCATCATCAACACCAACAACAACCACCATCATCACCATCGTCATCAACATCACACCATTATCATCATCTTCATCGTCGTGGTTATCACCACAACCACCACAACCACCACCACCATCATCATCATCATCATCATCATCACCATCATCACCACCACCATCATCATCATCATCATCATCATCCTCATCATCATCATCATCATCATCGACATCATCATCGACATCATCATCATCATCATCATCGACATCATCATAATCATCATCATCAATCATCATCATCATCATCATCATCATCACCATCATCGACGTCGCCATCTTTATGTCCCTCACGCTATACAAGACCTGATAAGTGGTTGCCTCTTCATCACTGTTATGATTTGCTGTTCTCATATCCCACGACTCATAATCCTTATAAATTCATATTGTTATTGATATCTACCAGCGCAGAATCAAGGATTTTGTTTGTCTGGTTTTTTTTTTGGAGGGGGGGGGGGTGCTTTCTTAATCTCGGGGCCAAGTACAGTGAAATTTGACAAACAAATATGTGATTTGCTCAATTTTGTACATTGTATTTCTCAGCAATTAATCGATAATTCATTTGTGTGGTACAATTTACGAGTTGGATTAACACAAATAGCGAGGGGTGTGTACGTGGGTGGTGGTGGGGGGGGGGGGGAGTGCACTCTCCAATCCGCCAGTCAACCCTAAGTTGTATTCCAGTACTTCAGTCTTGTTGCTAATTTAGATATTTCTAACCATGATACAGGATGATGTGGATCTAGACTTCGAGATTGCAGCTATAGAATCAACACTAACCAGGATGAAACTAACCCATGAAATCAAACAGAAGTATCGAACGGTTGCTAATGGATTCTCAGCCAGCCTGGGCGATCAAGCCGTAGAACTGGTAAGACACGCACTGCCAAAAATATCCCAAAATGATTACCACACACTCTATTATTAGTACAATAGGCCCTTTCACGGTTTCAACTGCGCATGTCCGAGATCAAGGTTAAGTAATTGAAGCTGCGCCGCGGGCGCAATTTCTATACTTGCGGCGGCGCGGTGCGGTGAATCCGTATAAGTATAAATAACCCATCCTGTGAGTGGCATGAAAATTTGCTATTGGATGTGACACTTTTGGAGTGGCGCTGTAGCTTAGTGGTTAGCATGCTTGCTTTCTAATCTCGAGGTCCTGGGTTCAAACCTGGCTGAACGCTAGGTTGGTCCCACGACTTAACAACGCCACTCCCCAAGCCTCATAATGAGACTTGGTTTAGAAAGCATGGCGTAGTTCTCATCCTGTAAGTGGCGAGTAAACTTGCTGTTGGATGTGACACGAAATAAAAAAAAATAAATCGTTGTATTTCGGTGGTTAACATGCTTTCCTTCCATTACGTCCTGGGTTTGAACCTGGCCGAACACTATATTTTTCACACAACGTAACACTAACAGCGTCACCCCAAGCCTCATAATGAGACTTGGTTTAAAAAGCATGACGTAGATATCATCCTGTAAGTGGCGAAGAAACTCGGTGTTGGAAGTGACACAAAATAATTGTTTTTTTTTATTTCGTGTAGATTCGTGGTCTGTCATCTGTAGCGTACGTTGAGGAAGATGGTGTCGTGAGGACAAAGGCTGTTGGTTCATGGGGCATTGACCGGGTCAACCAAAGATACCTCCCTCTTGATGACAATGTAGACTTTAAAAGTAAGCATATAGTATTTATTATTTTGCTTTTATTTATATACAGCCCTATATTTATGTATGTCCTGTGGTGGATCCAGGATCCCGCGAAAGAGGGAGGGGCGCCATTCCCGAACCCGAGTGGGCGTGGTTTTTTTTTACAAGCAAGAAAGGGAGAAATTTGCCCATTTTGCGGCTTCCAAGCCCTATTTATTAATATCATAATCAGGGGCGGATGCAGACTTTTGGAAAAGGGGGGGGGGGCCGAAAGGGGCCGGTGGAGAGTCAAAATTCTAGAGGGGTCCGGGGCATGCTCCCCCGGGAAATTTTGGACTTTAGATGTCCTGAAATGTCCTCAGGGGCGTGTTAAGGGATCAATTTTACCTGAATATTTTGGTTTTATAGACAATATAAATAATATTGATATATTTTTCTTTCCGAAAGGGAGGCCGGCTCGCCCCCCCCCCCCCGACCTTCAATCCGCCTCTGATAATATTACGCCTGGCTACCGCATGCTTGTCTGTTTTCAAATTACTTTTGGGTAAATTTAGACCCGGGGCCTATAATAAGGGGGCGCAATTACATATTACCGATAATTGGAGAGGGGAGAGGCGCACCGGCTGCACCCTCACAAAATCCGCCCCTGAATTGTCAGCTAATATAATATGTTTATGTTGTTGACAAGTAATCGACGTTGAATACAACAGCAGTTAATGGCCGAATATGATGGCTGAACAAAATTTTATTTTGAAATTACTTGAGATAGAAAGTTGCGTTTGATGTTAAATTGTTCGAAGTATATTCGTTTATATTTGCTCGAAGCTATTCCAATAGCTACTCGGTCCTGTGTGATTCTGATCCGGATTACCCGCTCGGATTTCAGAACGTATTAAAACATAAACAAATTTACAAACACAGGTCTGCCAGATAGTAAATCTCAACTTCACAGTTATTCTTATCATATTTTTTAAATCAACCAATGTAAAACTAATATAACCAATATTAATTAAAATCTTATTTTGTCTAGCCGGTGATGGCAGCAATGCGCATGTGTACATAATCGATACAGGAGTGACGCCAAAACACGCGGATTTTGGCGGTAGAGCAACCATGGATTACGGAAATGTAAGTAGATGTGTTAGAAAAATAATAACGTTTGAATTCTTGAATTTCCTGTGTAATCTTAAGGTGTAATCACACAGATCCGAAACGAAATTGGGAGAATGCTTACGGTGTGCGTCCAATACGCGGCTCTCTTTACCAAGGGCAGTGGAACGTTTCTGAATTAGGGGGACGAGGTTAAATTTTGCTCAGCTACCCCAGCCCGATCTGGTTTAAACACACATTCAGTGTATTACCAGTTTTAATTAATTATTCCTATAGAAGGCGGATTTAATGGGGCGTACAAGTTTAAGCCTCACCCACCCTAAAAGAATTGACCTGAAATATTTGTTATATGTTGTAATCACAAACAACTGGTAAATATAATTTGAATTTGACTATATACACACTCGATGACGCAAAGTGGGGAACTTGTTTACAATCAAATCTGAGTACATGATACTTGGTTCATCGAAAACCACACCGCTCCTCCTTTCCCCGCCTAATTCACAGTCCTGGTTCCGCCCCTGCTATAATAGAGAGCTTTTCATTTGTGACGACGTGAATTGTGAAAAGTGTGTAGAATCAGAATATAAACTATCTGCGGCGGCGCGCCGTCGTGTGCGTTCTACGTTCTGTTTTTCAAACGATTTCGATACTTCAGACGCGCACGAGGTCGTGACAAACTAGTCATTTAAGACGCTAATTTGAACTCGACGATCAATAAAACGCACTAAAAAACTCTCCATAGACAAACTGCCTATTTTTAAATTATATTCTACAATTAATGCAGGGGGTTTATTATGCTAGATGGTGTTAAGCATCACTTCCATCATTCATGGTACTGCGTTGTGACCTGGACGCAAGAAACCCGATGACAGCGCGACAACTCAAAACACAGTTCATAGTGAGCCGTGGCGTTGGCGTGATGTCTGCAGTACGTTCCACGTCCCACTTCGTCGTCACAGATCGATGATAGATCTCTAATCTTGACAAAACCGACAGCTTTAGCCAACGTCCATTAACTATTCATTTTTTTTTCAAAGACATCATCGCATTCTATGGATTAATTAATCGTATTCTGTGTAAAAATCAATCCTAATCGCACAATCAGTAAGATAGACGTTCTTACGATGTTACATATTGTATATAAAGCATAATATACAGTATTTTTAAAAAAATGATATTCTCAACTGAAAGATTTTTTTTTTCATGTATGGATACTTTAAATGAGAAGAAAACGACCAACACAATTCCATATTAATGCGCGAGTAAAGCCGGGCATTCACTGCGTCGTGCGACTGTCGAACGACTAAACCGTAGCTCCCAGTGTGTGTGGATGCCAGAGGCGAAGACAGTCGGCCGGACAGTCTACTCGTCGGCCGACGTTTTTTTTTATGATTTCCCTGTTGAATCACTGAAAAAAACCGTCGGACGACGAGTAAAAGACTGTCATCGCGTCTGGCAACCACACACACACTGGGAGCGACGGTTTAGTCGTTCGACAGTCGCACGACGCAGTGAATGCCCGGCTTGACTCTAACTTTTGAAACAACCAAAAAGCCGTTAAAATAGTTGAAACAAGGATTTCGACAACCAATGCATATTTGTGTATAAGGCGGCCAGATTTGATCGTAAGTTGAGAGAAATACTCACGCGCGGGAGGGTAATTACCAAGGAACGTACACGATAAGGTAAAAATTAATTGAGCACAAACAAAAACAAAAGTTACGAAAAGTTGTCAATAACAATGTTGTCGAAATAAAATATTTTGTATAGGAGGACTGTAACGGACATGGAACTCATTGCGCTGGTACTGTGGGCAGCTCAACCTATGGCGTTGCAACCGGCGTATCGCTCCATGGTGTGCAGGTACTTGGGTGTTTTGGTTCCGGTTCATGGTCAGAGGTCATTGCTGGTAAGAGATATCTTATATCTGGGTGGCATTCAGCTCAATGAGTGGCGTTAGCGCAGTTGGTTAAACTGGTGGCTGTCACTTAGCCTGTCTCACAGGCCTTATGGTTGGGTTAGTCACTTTTCTTGCTTGATTGCTTTTTAGGCGCTATTGACGTCCCATACTCACTTATTTTAGTTTGCCTATAGATATATTATTTACGGCTAGATGGTGAACTTCCACATAATACCTAGCCTCAAAGTGCAATTCCATGTAAGCACCTACTACTCAACCAATCAAATCGTGTTACTTTCTAACGCTGTTGCAACGTCGAAATTGCGCACGTTCTTTCATAGAAGTTTCACATTTATCAATAAATAACAATACAATAACAACATAAAATATATGTGACATATGTGAATAATTTGTATGACAAAAGAATGTTAAAAATACAATAATTATAAAACAGTTATTATTATTTAACTTGCATGTTTTTGACGTAGCCTGACGAAATCAAAATAGTAGGTGCCTACATGGGACTGAAATTATACAGTGTAAAATTTACCATCTAGCCGTAAATAATAAATGTATGTAGCATAGACTGATTGTGATCGTTGGTGGCGCTGTATAGTTAAAAAATCAACAAGATAAAAGCCACTTGAGGCAAGTCTAGTTGCCACTATGCTGAATCCTGAACCATGGAGACTCGCTTATCACACAACACCAATCTCCTTGTGTTTCAGCTGGAAGATCAAAATGCAAGTTAATTAGGCCAGACTTTTTTTATAACTTGTTTCGCAAACCCGCCGACGCCGAAAATTCAAATTTAAAAATAAAAAAAAGTGTAATTATAACGATATTTATTAAAATTAGTTGTTTCACATCTCGCAGATATTTAAATTGACACCCATACAATGCTGGTTATTAGAAATTATATATAGAAAGAACAAAACGAAAATAGTCACAAACGTGCGTGACAAGACCGACAGACAGACAGACAGACATTTTTGAAAAGCTGTTTATAGAGACGCTTTCTGCGTCTAAAAATGGCGAATATTCTCCCGGTATGCTACCAAATCACCATCAGAAGGACCACATTGAAAACAAGTCGGACTTAATGGGTTTGTGTATCACATTGCTATATTCCCAACTAAACCACACTTCTCAGACAATGCACATTTGAATCTATTTTGTCCTGTCTGTTTTTTTTGCTTTTCACCACTGGCCCAACCACCCACCACATCATCGCCGCCGCCACCACCGTCGTCGTCATCGGTAGGCCTACCCCGACATTCGGTTAAATACAAATTTCAATAATAGACTTCACAGCATTTCTAATTACGTTTTGCTCTAATTTGGTTTGTTATAGGTTGCGATTTTGTTGCCAAAAACGCCAAGAAACCAGCCGTAGCATCTATGTCTCTCGGAGGTGGACCGTCTCCAACCGTTGATGCAGCAATCAAACAGATGTTCGATGCTGGAGTCACGGTCGTCGTTGCCGCTGGTAACGACGACTCTGATGCTTGCGATGTCTCACCAGCTAGAGCTCAGGAGGTTAATCATGTTTTGTTTTTTTTTTCTAATTATTTATATAATATTGAATGCATTTGAGGGAGATACCAATATAAAGTAAAGTAATTTATTTGGATCCTACACTTTTATAACAGTGGCACACTTCCTCATGTGAAGGTGCGTCCAATAGGTACAATAACATTAAATCAAGTATATACAATTAAAGGTAAAACAGAAATAAGAAAACAAACCAAACCAAACTAAACTATAATAAAATAATCACAAGTGAAATTTACAAAAATAATACAATATTATTGACCGATATATACTGGTTACTTAGGTTTATACATGAACAAAAACAAAGAATAAATAAATAGATAAATAAATCATTAAATAATAAATAAAATAAATAAATAAAATAAACAAATAATAAATAAATAAATTAGAACTAAAAAAAATAAGTACAGTATTATGAATCCAATAGTGGAAATCGCCAAGTCGTGACGCTACGCAGAGTAGCCACTTCGTAAGTTGGTGCATGTTCAGTGTGTTCCCAAGACTCCGTTCGATGTCAATTAACGTCATTGGTAAAGACAAAAGAGTATTTTGCATAATAACATTTTTTTGTTGCGCCAAGTTCTCCATCAACAATGTTTACAGATAGGCCTATGCCAGTTCACTATAGTAATTCCATAATCTTAATATAAAAATAGCTTTCTGTGAAATAGAGACAGATTAACTATGATGAAAGTTTCTTAGCCAAGCCAAGCACATGTGTCTCTAAAATCTCTCTACAAAAATTGATATTGTTCTCCAAGGAATACATTTTTACCAGCCACATTTTACTACTAGAAAGAATTTTGTATGCAGTCTTGCTATATTGCTGGATTTTATGTCATTTGAGGTTTGGATTTTTATAAATTTTAAGTCTAAAAGCTAGGCCATTAAGTTGTTAACCAAGCATACTTGCATTCAGAAGACAAAGGAAGTAAGTGCCTATTGAGAGCCTTAATTATGCAGTCCATTGTCTAAAGCTAGGGCTAAGGAACCAAAGCTATTGTTGGAGTATATTGAACTGATTCATACTGTAGAACTGATTTTACCTATATTTATATATTTTTTTTACCATGGTTAATTTAAATTCTACAAACTTAGGTCATCAGACCTTAAATGATGACAATGAATCAATTTTAAAG
>JAOTQE010031843.1:0-10276 GCA_025631205.1 Nesometra sesokonis
TCTTATATCTAGAGTCTGTTGTCTTTACAACAACTAAAAAAATTTTTTTTGGGGGGGGGGGGGCTTAAGCCTGTTAAGGCCCCCCTCCCCCTTAAATCCTCCATTGTATCTATTGATGAAGCTGGAAATTCATTCCATGCACCTTATCACTCTAGGCTTACGCCTATAGTGGGAAAGATTATTTCATTAAGTCCAGCTTACATTGTATAATAATTTAATATATATTGGTAAAATTGCCGCATTTAATAAAATTATAAATAATCATAGACTTATTTTTAAAGTCCATGAAATAATGAAAATTAGTCTTCATTCATTCTTTTTTTTTATATTTTTGACACAAATCTAAATTTTCATTCCCACCCACCATGGTGTTCCATGTACACAATTTAAATTAGCCTACGACCTATGCAAATAATAATTTGTATATTTGTTCCAAGGGGTCTGATAGTTTAATAAAATTAGCAATATTTTACGTGTTATTTAATGTTGTCAGTAACAAGGGCGAAACGACTCGGATGACGATAGGTGTCTAACTGACAAACTTTCCTGCCGAGGAGGTCTCTTTAAGTTTAGTTGGCCTTGGCCTAAGCACTAGGCCTAGCCCTAACTGAGCCGGGCTACCCTAGATAGCTGAAATCCTAAACATCATTTGACATTGTGAGTTTAATTGTTCCTTAATTAAACACACCTTACAATTAAAAAAAAGTTAAAATCTAAGAAAATTACAAAATGACGATAAAAAAGGCTTCGCTTCAGCGTCGTATTCACAATGTGGTTGACCAACTAAAAGTTTTTGTTGTTTATAATGATAACGCCCTCTATTGATTTCTGGGATTGACCAATAAGCGTTCATCTTTTTCCGGCCCCATTTTCAAATCTAAAAATCTGCCATGGTGGTGAGGTTTTGAACTCCGGAAGTAGAGAAAAAACATTGTAAAATTATTGTTTTTAGATAAGGTCTTTGTTAAAATATTTTAAAATGGCTGCAAATAAGCGGTAAGTAAAAGGATGATACATTTTTTAAAATACAATATGTTATATTTTGTATGTTTCTTAGGTCTAACCAGTTTGCTTCCAACTTCTCACAAAAAATGAAGGCCAGCCAGGTTCACGATGGGATGTCATGATGAAGGCGGCTGTGTACCGTGTCCGCTTCGTCTATTGATTACCTACCTCCATGTTGTAATCGTATGACGCCTAGCGTACTGTCGTATGTTGGTCTAGGCCTAGTCTTCTAGGACACACTACTGTAGCCTAGATCAGTTGCTAGCAAACTTTATATAGGCCTAGGCCTACAAGCACATTCATCAGATATTTATAATCAGACTAAATAAGTCTTAAGTGGCATGCTTTTTTTAGGCGTGTCATGGCTTAAAAAATCAATAAGGGAAAGAATCTAATGTACCTGGCACGCAGCAGCCAGCCAGCAGTGGAAAGCCAGGCCAAACAAAATTTGTTTAGGCTTAGGCCTGTATATTATGAGTAGGGCCTAGGCTAGGCCCTACTAGGCTTCATCTTTACCGTTTATGACTAAATAAAAGTAAACAACACATCTTGTATATTTTTTTACAATTAGGCCAATGGCCTAGGCCTAGACAATTTTCGTTGAATTCATCCTTCGTTTTTCTATGTTTTTTCATATTGTGAAGCATTAGAATGCTAGTCAGACAGTGCCACACTTAAACATGTTGACCTTGAAGTTCAAAATTTGCCTGTCTGTGGCAACTGATAGGTGGCACACGTCATTGTCAATCCACATAATTGTCTGGGTAAAATAGTCCCTTTTTAAATCCACTGCGATTGTGGATTTAGAATCCATCAGGCAGATGAGTGAATAATCACTCAGTGTTACTCTCATAACTGTTGAACTATTTTATTTTTATCAGTGAAAGTATGAAACTAGAAATCGGTTCTTGCTTGGATGCTGCCCTCAGCCAACTTACACAGATCTGGAATGAAATTGGAATCTGTGAGGAACAACGACAAGAGAGACAGGGTGTGGTGATGCATCATCTACGGAATCTCCTACAGGAGATGGTAGATGAGGAACAAGAGATGAGTAACAGACTGAAACAAAGCGTTGAAAAGTGTAAACATGAACTGAAAGAGCTTGTGAAAGAGCTGGGAGAAGAGGATGTTAGGGTATGACCATGTTTTTAGTTATTATTTCAGATAAACACATTTGAGGTTTGCAGACCACAGTTGTGAGTTTCGTTTCAAAAGTCTGAACTTTCCCTCACTATTGGAAGTTGTTCTGTGTTTGGACTGGCTAGGGAAAACTATTTGTTAAAAACATTTTGTAACATTTTTTCACCAAATTAGTCACTGAATGAGAAAATTGAACATCTTACATGAGAAAAATTTAGCATCTTTAGAAACATTTAAAGAGAACTACAAAGTGTTAAGAAGTATCCAATTTTCGATCGATGCGGCTCTCACAGGGGATCTGATCAATCACATCACTTAAACTATTTAAAGTGTCTTTGAAGACTCATCTTTTTAAACAATTTAAATTAATGAATCTTGATAAATTGGTCTTTTCACACTTACAGAAAATTATATGTTAAAAAGTGTGTAAGAAATGCGGCCCAGTGTTCTCCCTGGCATGGTTTTAGCCATCAAATTTACCAGTAAAATTTATACTTTACCAGTAAAAATTGTGTTTATTGAAAAATAATTAGGATTTAATTTTGATTCTTATATTTTTGGCCCTCCTTTTCTTTGGTATTAAAGAGAATACAGGAATGTTCATAGAGGTCTATAGTTATGATTTGTCGTAGGGCCAAACCCAATCCAAAAGCCATGCCTCACAAGTCATGCGTTGTTTGGACAATTTACCAGTAAAAAAAATTTCTATTGGGAGAACACTGAATGCTTAGTTATTATTATTGTTGTTGTTGTTGTTGTTTGTTGGTATTGTACTGCACCCCACTATTTAAAATCCTGGGTGCGGCAACGATTATTTTTAGTTGTGTTTGTTTCTGGATTTTGTTTTTATGACGGAAAAAAACAGGGCAACCTGATTTTAATAAGGGCCAGTGCCATGTATTTGTTACTGGCCCTGTTGGCTACTTAGTAGTTAATTTTAGCCCTGTTATTATTATTGTAGCCGGATGAAGGCCTTACCATTCTTCAACTTGAGAAATTGCTGCGATCTCAAGTTGAGTCACTATCCAAGGTTAAGCAGCAGAGATTGGATTATCTAAAGGATTTGAAAGACAACGAACAGAAGCTCTGCGATGCCCTGTGTGTTACTCCCTACTATATACCAACTGGAATTGTTCCAGTGCAAAAAGACCTAGATAGACTTAAGGAGCACATTGAATCATTGACAGCAGAAAAGGTATGTTAAACTACCTCTAAATCACAAGGTAAATAAAAGAATTCCTTGTAACAATCCAGCCTTTCTGGTTAAATTTGGCACAAGTGTGGAGGTACACATTATGCAATTTTCCTCTCCCTTAAGGGACACTTTGCCTGTATTTAGCAGGGCAGTCTGTGCTCTCTATTATTGCCACAATGATGGACTAAAATGAACCAAACAGACTTCTCTCAGGTTTAGGAGAGCCTTGAACCCATACTTTTAGTATTTCAATCAAAATATTTGTACACTAAGTTTAGACTATCGTTGCTATGACTACCAAATTTCATCAAAATTGGTCAACTCTAAGACCCGTATTCTCGACAGTGGACTAACTTTAGTCCAGGACTAAATCCAGAGTTAGTCCTGGACTAAAGTCCACTGTCAAGAATACGGGCTTTTAAGTGGTATAGAAAACGTATATCAAACAGACAAACAGACATGTGAGGTAAGAATCAAGTACAGACTTGGTTCACTGTACAACAGTACACAGCTACATTGAGTTACTGGTATGGATCAAGTCTAGAATTTAAAAATTGTCTCACCTTGACCCAGATAAGCAAAATAGTAACATTTTCAATAATTATAATAATGATAAAGGTCCACAAAGAAAGTATAATGCATACTCAAAGCAACAAGATACATGCCATCGTGACAGGTTTTGTTTAGTTGGTTACAATTAAAGTAAACGCTAAATAAGTTCATGGGCTCATAAAATTGCTCTGTGACGAGGAATTCTGTCACAAAAGTCTAGTATATATAAGGTCTAAAAAAATTCTGCATGTTTCCAAGCCTGACCGAAACAAAATATTAAAATCAAGGTTGGCCCCTTTTTTGGTTTTCACATTTTCTGATTTTTTAAAACAAATAAAATTATAGGAAATGCATAAAATTGTTCCGAAACAAGTGATCCCAAAATTAAAGTACATAAAGGAAATTAAAAAGTTGTGTTATTGTACCTAGTAAGAGATACCTACTAAAAAAAATTCGACTGACTGACCCAAATTTTCAAATACATTGTGTTTGGGCAACAACAATTTTTTAGGCCTAATTGCTAAAGTAAATTTTCTTCAAATTCTTTAAAATTTGTAAATAATTAAGTTAAAAATACACAAACAATATGTGGAATGCAATTATATAAAATGTATAAGCACATTTCTTTTCATAGGTGAAACGACAAAACATATTTACATCAACAAAGAAAGAGATTGTAGCTCTTTTTGAAAATTTGGAGCAGGGTCCAAATACATCATTTGAAAGGGATGTTGTCTGCGAGGAAGAGGACACATTTCAGCTGTCAATGGCCAACTTAGAAGCACTGAAGCAGTTAAGGAATGATGTAAGTAGTAGTAGAGGGACCATGACGTAGGGAGATGGCGCAGCGTGCGTTGTTTGGGTTTCTGACCTTGCGGGAGGGAGTTCGAATCTCGCTCTGCACGTCACTGCCAGCCTTGTTTAGATACCCCAGCTTGTATCGAAAAGTTGTTGTAAAAGTGGTCCTGTAAATAAATTCCATCATGCCATGTTTCAGTCTTAGATACATGTTGACTATGGTCCATGGTTAGAAACTAACATTGCATGGTCTTCGGGCCATAGTTTCAGCCTTAGATACAATTAGACTACGGGTCATGGTTTGAAACTAACATTGCATGGAGTCTTCAGGCCTTAGGTTTATATTGAAACTTTCCATACTTGATCTTAAAAAAAAATAGAAAATTGGTGATAGTAACGAAAATAATGATGAACATGGCCATAATTATTAATCAATGTAGTGATGTTGACAATTGTCGACAATGCCCACTACGCTATCAATGTCATATGCAAGTATTACTAATAGCCAAACATCTATTTTCCCCGATTGGTTTTATACTCACAAAAAAACTAAAAGCACTCGGAGAGCGCAAACCTCCGCCAAGCGCCCAAAATCCTCCCGAATGCACCTAGAGTGGCATTTAGCTCAGTTGGTTTAGCTGGTGGAAATCACTGTGCTGTGCGCTAAACCGTGACTCACTCATGGTTCAATTCAACACCACGCCACTCTCCTTGTGTTTCGGCTGGAGGGTCGAAATACAAGTTACTAGCGCACCGTCTTTCTGATGAGACGTTAAGCCGTTGGTCCCGTGTACAGCATGGCTCATGTGCACGTTAAAGTACGCAGTACACTCTTCGAAAAAGAGTAGGGGATTGTCTCCCGGTATAATGCCCAATCACCACCAGAAGGACCCCACTGGAAATAAGTTCACTTCGGACTTTCGTGGGTTTTCCTTGGTGTTCTACACCGAATAAATCAAATCAAATACCTTTCACCGTTTAAAATTTCGGTGTACACTGTTCTTTTATTGCTGATTTTTTAGTGTTTACTATAATGCTACAGTACAGCGTCGATTTGTTTTCAATAAGGATAACGATTCTAAGAACAGTGTGTAGAAAGTAAAGTTGACCGTGATCTACCTGATTATTTCCTTCTATGAAAAATCAGTGAAGCGTGAAGCCCCACTGTATATCGTACACTAGAAAGCGTACGTTTTCCCGAGGCCCCCACAGACGCATGCCACCACGGATCTTCACCAAAATTTAATCAATTGTTCCTTGGATCATTTACAAACTTAGAACCTGCCAGTTACTTTTTAAGTTATTTTGCGGAAAGACAAACACACACATGCACCAACAACACCGAAAACATAACAACCAAACAGTTCATTAATTTACATTTTAATTAAGCTTGTCATTTTTTATGTTTTTTTTTTTGACAGCTTGAAATTACAGAAAGAGAAAATGAAGCCCTAGCACATGAACTGAATGATAAGATTAAATCTCTTTGGAAACGTTTGAGGATTGACGAAGCAGAAACAGAGGAGTTCCAAATGATGCATCAAGGACATCGACCACAAACTATAAAATACGTGAGCTCTTTATTCTTCTATCAATTAAGTAGTCTGATCATTTATCCACATGTTCTGAAAGAATGTGTCAAAATTATTCTACTGCAGTTACTGCAGTAATAATCTATTGCTATTAAATGTACTGCAGTTACTGCAGTAATCCAGTCCCATTTTTTCTTTGGTGACTATTTGACACACAAGGTCTCATCTCAACATGTAGTTTTCAACAATTCTTTCAACTACTGAAGTAATACTGTTGTAACTAAGTTATTGCAGTAATCTATTGATCAGTTTGCTGCAGTTCCTGCAGTAATACAATTCCATGTTTTCTTTGGTGACTGCATTGACACACATCTGAACATGTTGTTTTCAGTAATTCTCTTTCAGCTACTGAACTAATACTGTTGTAGCTAAATTACTGCAGTTACTGCAGTAATCTATTGATCAGTCTACTGCAGTAATTCAATTCCAGGTTTTCTTTGGTGACTGCATTGATAAACATCTCAACATGCTGTTTTCAGTAATTCTCTCTCAGCTACTTAACTAATAATGTTGGAACTGAATTACTGCAGTAAATCCAGTAGGATAAATTTGATTGTGATAATTATGACCCCTAAGATTAGCATGAAGATTTGTGCATAACTAACCCGAACTGTTTTAATCCAACAATTTACTGTGGAGCATATGCAGTCAAAGTTAACTCAAATCGGATGTGTGTGAAAGGGTCCACTGTATAATTCTGGCATACGTGAAGCAGAACACTATAAAGGTCAAAGATGGAAATATCAGTAAAAACAGCACCCTCTATTTATTAAGACTGTCAATTTTACGCATTTCCCTTGGACAATTCTACACATTGAAAACCATTGTATTACCAGAATTTGACCTGCGTGAAAGGGTTTAGATGGGCAATAATGCCATCAAGATTAAGGTAACATTGCAGAATTTTCTTTGTGAAAAGTGGCTTAGGACTTCAATTTTAAATGTTTGTTTTAGTTAGGAAATTCAGTTATAATTTTTCTTCAGTTTTTAGCGAAATATTTCTCTACTTTCTTGAAACCTGTCTCAATACTGATGATAAAACAAAACTTCTCATCTTTCTACAAAAGGGTAGAAGATGTGGGTAAAAACAAATCTAAATTGTTGCAATCATTATATTTCTTTAACAGCTTAAAGAAGAATTAAACAGATTAAATGAACTGAAGAAACAGAATTTAAAGAAAGTTGTTGAGGAAATGAGAGAGGAGTTGGCAACTTGGTGGAGTAAATGCTTCTTTAGTCGGGAACAACAGCAAGCGTTTACAGCTGCCTATGTCGGTAGGAAACTTTTTAAAATTAAAAATTTAACCCTTTTACTTTGTGCCCCAATCTTCATCTATATATATGGTTACCACTATCTTCTTGTCTCTGTAACAGAAGGGTAAGAATGCATATTCATAATTGTATCTAGAATTCTCACTTGAGAATGCTAGATATAACTTGTCAATATATGCATTAATCTTCTGCTATAGAGGACTAGAAGATAGTAATAACCCTTCATATAGCTATACTACACAAGCCCTGTACATTTAATAATAAAGTTAGAGATATTTACCATTAGTAAAATAAAAATAATTCACCTGCACTCTTCCACTCACCCCATATTTTTTTCTATCAGCTGTAAAATTTCATATTTGGCTGTAAAATTTTATATACATTTGTGCAAATAGTATGGCTGAGCGGTTAAGGCAGTAAAACCGTGAACCATAGTGATAATAACAGCATGGATTCTAGGCCCGCTCGCACCATGGTTCTGGTGGTGGAACAAGTCTTCTCCGATAAGGACTATAAACCATATGCCCAGTGTACACATACAGCTCGTGTGCACTATAAAGAACCCAGTACATCTTTCAAAATGAGTAGGGGATCACCCCGATGTACTGATCCATACATTCCCCTGCCGTGGACATTTGAATTAGCACCTCTATCGGGCAGCAGGACATGACGTGACGCTTAGGGGTGTAGAAAGTCATGAATGTGTAACATCTTGTCTAAAGCACCTTGAGACTACTGTATAATAATAGTTATATTTTTATAGTGCATAATGCAAAAAAAGCCTCTATGCGCTCGGTGATAGAGTAAGTTGCTTTAGTGAAAATTGCATGTGTCCTATCATTTTATATCTTGGCATTTAAGGCGCTATATAAATCGAACTACATTATATATTTTTAATAATCTCATAATTTTTTTTGTGCATTTATTTCAAAATTACCTCATTTCCTTAAAAAATGTCCTGCAGTGGAAGGGTTAAAAATAGCTATCATGTGGATAACTTAGTGGTTGACATACTTGCTTTCTAACCCCAGAGGTCCCGTGTACAAACATGGTCACCCATCACAGGCCTCAAATTTGGGCTTTGTAGGGGCAAGGTCATTTTTGGCTTGATTTTAAGGGGTACAACAGGGCACCTGAGGCCATTTTGTTCAAATTGTATCCTGATGTATTACCGAAAATAAGGGAGCACCAAGGCCAAAGTGGCCTTGATGATGGTCAAATTTTGAAGGCACTGAGGCCAAATGACAGGGCACCGGCGGCAAATGGCCTTGGTGCCTTTGTTAAATTCGACCCCTGCCATCAGATTCTTTACTACTACCTCATCCTCAAGAGTGAAACTTGTTTTAGAAAGAATGACATTGTTATCATTCTATAAGTGTCAAGGAAACTTTCTGTTGGATGTGATATGACATTCCTGTTTCAATGTTTTGTGACACATCATGCAATGCTCCGAATTTCAATTGTGAGTTTGAAGATTTAGGTCTGATTCTGGGTAAACATAGCATATCCTTGGATGATGTACCTTACCCACAATTGTGTTTTTCTGCCCAGGTATAAAAGGGGGTACCATTAACAGTAAAATATACTGGGTAGGTAAAACAGACTTTATGGTGGGAAGGGCCAGTACTGGAAATTGCTGGAATATGCTAATTGGCCTTCAGTGTCCTGAAAATTCCATGATACTGAAATTTAGTTGAGGTAACAATTTTATTAAACTCCACAAGTTCATTTGTGTTGAGTTGCCCTTATATTAAATAATAGCACCTGGTTGTACTTACAATTAATTATCATATATTTTTAGTACAGTCAATTCTCACAAAAACCATCTAATTTTCACGGTAAACCAGATATTTTTATCCCATCCCCCGGATCGAAGATCTCCGCGGAATATTATTTTCATCCCGTCTGTCTGCTTATCTGTTTTGTTGTCTACTTTAACCTTCGCCAGAGCCATTGCATAGTCAGAGGTAGGGCTTTGGTATTTGGCATGTGTGTTTCTTATCACAATACCTTGTTGGCTCCCTACATTTTGTTCGATTTATAGTCTGGTTTTCATGTGCTACATTAAAGCACCGATTAAAATTCTGCCACCATTGGGGGCATACTGTTTCATAAACACTTTGTTTCAATAGAAAACCTCGGCTTAGGAATATTTGATACTTTCATAGATCAAACCATCCTAATAGACCATTTGAAGGCAGTCCAGTGGCGGCGCTACGGGGGGGGGGGGGGAAGGTCGGGGAATTCTTGGCGCCGTCTATTTGAAGGATGGTTGTTTTGAGGAAATTTGTCTTCTAATTTTAAAATTTACATAGAGCGTTTTAATTTTACCTAAGCATCATTTGATATTTTCTTTCTTATTCCAGATGAGTACACAGAGGAGCTGCTTGAATTACACGACCAGGAAGTAGTACGGATGAAGGCCTATTACGAGGAGAACCAAGAAATCTTAGAATGTATCAAGAAAAGAGAGGACATGTGGAAAAAAATGTTGGAGTTTGAGGTAGTCATTCAATGTGTAACTGCACCTAAATCATCCATTGGCTTACCTTCAATTCCAATATTTTCACCCATGCAATAACATTACTGCTACTTGTAGAAGGACACCATGCATTGATAGCCTTATGATTCTGTTTCTACCCTTAAAGATGTATTGTCACTTGAAAAATGAAAAAAATTAGATTTTGAAAATAACTTGCTTATCTTGAAGAAATACATA
>JAOTQE010031854.1:0-10276 GCA_025631205.1 Nesometra sesokonis
ATCAATCAATCAATCAATCAATCAATCAATCAATCAATCAATCAATCAATCAATCAATCAACCAACCAATCAACCAATCAATCAACCAATCAATCAATCAATCAATCAATAATTCAATCAATATTTCAATCAATAATTCAATCAATCAATCAATCAATCAATCAATCAATCAATCAATCAATCAATAATTCAATCAATCAATTAATCGATCGATCGATCAATCAATCAATGAATCAATCAATCAATCAACCAATCAATCAACCAACCAATCAATCAATAATTCAATCAATCAATCGATCGATCGATCGATCAATCAATCAATGAATCAATCAATCAACCAATCAATCAACCAACCAATCAATCAATAATTCAATCAATAATTCAATCAATAATTCAATCAATCAATCAATCAATCAATCAATCAATCGATCGATCGATCAATATCGATTGATCCTGATCGATCGATCAACAAACTGACCAACCAATCAATCATCTACTCAATCAAGCAGAAAACCAACCAATCATTCATTAAATTAATCAATCAGACAAAAAGCCAAACACTCAACCAACCGACCAAAAACCGACCAACCGACCAACCAACCAACAAACCGACCAACCAACCGGCCAACCAACCAGCCAGCTTGCCAGCCAGCCAGCCAGCCACAAAGCCAACCAACCAACCAACCAGCCAATCAATCAATCAATCAATCAAACAATCAATCGATCGATCGATCAATCAATCAATCTATATTATTAGTCATCAATAAATTAATTAATTAATTCATCGATCAAACAATAGTATCAGTCATCAATACATTAATTTATAAATCGATCAATTAATCAATCGATTAATTATAAGAAATCAGTCAACCGCCTAAACCCAATCTAGTAATGAATTAAAGCATGTTTTGTCGGATGAATAATAATCTCTAGATGTGATACTGTATCCTCGTTCTATACATTGAACTTACGGGACGTCAATGGTGTAATCCAAGTAATTATTTTTAATGTCAACCAAGATACAGATTATACAATGTTGCTTATTTACTGTAGACTGCCAAAATACCCACGAGATCAGCAAGCCCCCAAGCATCCGTGCTTATTAATGCAGCCGGACCTATCAAAACGACAAACGGTAGCAAACGCTAAATTTCCTACTGTACAAATTGCAAAACAAAACTTCTGAACATACATTGGCCTAAAAAATGCATTTTTTAAATCCAATAACGGCGAAGCGATTTTACTTAATCATTAATTTACATTCAAATTATATTTAACTTCATGCTGCTTTTTCAATTGCGATTAAACTTCACCTACGTACGTTTTACCGATTTAACATGGATAGTGTAGAGTAGATCTTTTTAATTTAAGTCAATGAGAATGCTAATTGATATATGCATTGATTGTAATGATCAAAAAGCTACTACCAGACATCCATGTAAACAAATACACAAAAAAAAACTTCTTGACTTGGGCCTAAATATTCGAGCGTACAAAATACCCCAGGGCGGATCCAGGATCCAGATAAAAAGGGGTGGGCGCACTTTTGCAGGTCCGGCTGAGTGTGGTTGCTGAAAAAAAGCATCATGTTTTGATACCCTGTTTATGTTGTGCATCATATGTTTTGGCGATATAATAGGTGGGAAAAAAGCCTAAATCCGCTCCTGTATCTTGTGTGTGTTGATGCATTTTTAAGAAAAATGGTTTTAGATACAAGTAGGTATTGTAGTGTTTAATTAATAAATTAATAATACAGGCATAATTATTTTTATAAACGTTTATTTACGAATAAACTTGTAAGTGAACATCCGGGGCGGATCCAGGGGTTGAGCTAGGTGCGCCTCCACACACTTTGGTACATTGTTTTCTGCCATAAACTCCAGTGGCTGCAATCGGCGGCCTCTCATAACCAGTCTGGCCCTTTCCCCTTTCAGAAATCCAGGAGTCACGCGAATCACCTTTGTTAATAAGTGCCGTACTCGAACAACAACGGCAAAGATGTCTGTAATATGCGCCGCGGCACTTTATAGAGCACTATTTCAGACACTACGGAAGCTTCAAAGTGATCTTCCTAGTTTCTAAGATATTTTAGACGCGGAAAAGTGTCCCTATAAGAATATTTTCAGTTTCTCTACCTGTCTGTCTGTTTGTCTGTCTGTCTGTCTGGCTGACACTATGTTCCTCTATTGCGTGCGTCATTTCTCGTGTGTATAGTATTTGTCGGTTTGACTTGCTCATGGGCATTTAGAATTAAAGAGCTTTTCCGTGTTTCCAAGGTATTAGAATAAGGCACTTATTAAAGAATCTCGAATAGCTATTATAAGCTTCCTTAAAACACTTGATGTCTCGAATGGCCATTTTAAGCTTCCGTAAAAAAATGATTGGATGTCAAGCAATAGTTAACAACTAAGTAATTGTATTTAATGTTGTTATTAATGTTACAATCACCTGCTACATACATCAGGTTTAACTCCGTAATCTACATAAATAAACACAAAAATGAAGTTAAATTAGTACAAAACACTATTATGACCATAGAGAATAGACATTTGGTTACCTCTTCTGCTTCGTGCGAACTAATTCGAACATTATATCATGTGTTCTAATTACAGATATTCAGCAGTGGACCAAATTATACCGGTAATTACGGTCGTATAAGTTAACAATGTGAATATATTACATATATGTCTGACTTTGTGGCGCCAATTTCATTCTCTATATCTCTTTATTAGATAAAAAATATAATTGAAAAACAGAAAAGATGTGAAATCAAATAATTAATAATAACGGTATTTCGAAGGAAGACTGCCTACTACATCTAGTACGCCATGTGTTTCTTTTTTTTGTTCCTATAAAAAGGAGTGACAGAAATTGATGCATCCGAAATAATAAAGTTAACAATGGATCCGTGTTTTTTTTTCGAAAATTTACGAAATACGATAACGAAAACGGATACGCCACACTTCCATTTTTAAAAGTTGCTAAATAAATGTGGAAAAATATATCAAATATTCTACCTACGAATTTTTATTGATCTTCGTAAAAAAGTGACCAACTGTGACAGATATTAAAGGTGTTCTATTCAAACGTTTAAACAAATTATGACGTATCCGTTTTCGTTTTCGTATTTCGTGAAGTTGCGAAACCTCCCAAATCGTGGAAACGAAACACGTTGTTTAGTTATTATTAATTGTTTCAACCCAATGAGTCGAAGTGATTTCCACCTGTCTGTACCTTCCAAAAACCCATTAACTCTTCTAGCCGGTCCCATTTAAAGGTATAATACAACAATTGCACACTGACTTCGTCTAGTGGCTTAAATTGTTATTAATGTTTTTGGGATGACCATTGTGCTGGCACCAAATAATTTGTCTGCAATGAATATAATATTGCAACTTTGACTCTTTTAAATGAGACAGTGTGACATTACCGTATACCCAGAATTAACGATGAGGCGCGTTTGTCGCCATAACTGATGTAATGGCCAATAATTGCCCATGAGGCGCGTGTGTCGTCATAATTAATATAAAGGTAATTGCTATATTAAACCTTGTAAAAAAAGTTCGCTGGTTTGAAAGTCAATCAGTCGCTCTTCAAAGCTACTGAAATGATTTCGTTCCGATGGATTTAGTCATGTCCATAGAAATAATAAATGGACCTACTCAATAGACTTACTATGCAGCGTATTGCTATCTTGGATTAGCCATGGCTAGATTTTCCGTCTCTCTTCATTTAACTTTACGAATACGGATGTAATTGCCTGACAACTGTTGACGAGTGGTTAAATTTATCCCCGTATGTCAATTTCGAATATAGAAATGTGTTTCTGGAACGACTTTGTTTGTACTGATCTTAACAAGAGTGTATTCATGATTGAGTTTCATGTTTAATTCATTACTCGGACAATCATTCTCAAAATGAACTTAGATATCTGACAAGAGAAACTTAGAGCCAAGAAGAATATAAACACACTTATTGCTGGACCTAACGCTAATTTCTCTCAATTACACATAGCAAATATATAAAATATGCAGAGAGTCCGATACATTGTTTTGTTGTTAAGCTGCAGTATGTTTGTGTACTCATGTAATAATTGTCAATTGGTTTCGGTCTTGCAATTAAGAGTAATTTACGTCAACTGATTCTGATCACTTTGTTATTCGGATACAGTGTTGGTATGCTAGTGGTAAACACAAAATACCTTGTGTGAGTTGTATGGCCGATCAGTTAAGACAGGGAAGCCGTGAACCATAGCAATAACAATGGTTTCGAGGCCAGCTCGCACCATGGTTCTGATGGTGGAACAAATCTTTTTGGATAAGGACTCTAAATCGTAGGCCCAGCGTACACAACGGCTCATTTGCACTATAAAAACCCAGTACATCTTCCGAGACGAGTAGGGGGTTATCCCAGTGTACTTTTCTATACATCCCCTGCTGCAGTGGACAGATGAATGGGTGCCTGTATCGGGCAGCAGTACATGACGTGACCTCTAGGGGCGTAGAAAGTCATAGGAATGTGTAACATCTGTTCCACAGCGCCTTGAGACTCTACTGTATAAGACGCTACATAAATAGGACTACTATCTCAACAGTTATATAAAACATAACGATAAGATTACAACAACCATGGAAAAATAACAATTCATTAAAAACTAATAGAAATAAGACTCTTTTTTAAAAACTCACTCAAAAAGAACGTTATTAAGTTAATAGGCACAAATGTGATGGCACCTACTACGGCAACCTTGGTAAATTAGACAAGGAAAACCTAAACATATACATATATGTGCTGCCCAATTCTGACCGTTCCAAAAATCTCCGAAAATCAAGCCAGGAGGAGGAGGGGGCGGACCCACCCCCACCTTTTAAAACCAAAAATATACTTTTTACACAATTTTGAGGTGCTAAAAATGCACCACAGAGCATCCGTAAAGATAAAATTCCCGGTCTCTAGGCGGGCCCTGGACCCACGCTTATTATTATCATTTTTCTGTTAAAACCTCATACTTGGGCTTGTCTAACTTTGCCTCGGGCCTCTTCTTTCTAGGTTTGCTGGATCCACCCTTGCAAGCTAACTCGACTTTTTGGCTAAATAACATAGTCTCTAATAGAGATGAACACTTTATAAAGATGGCATCTAATAGAGGTGATTACATTATAAAATTGAGTCCACTAGAGGTCATCGTTTAAAGGTGGTATCTTAAAAGAGGTACATGATAAAATTGCGTCTAATAGAGATGATCACAAAAGATGCTATCTAATAGAAGTTGGCACATTATAAAGTTGAAGAATACTAGAGGTGATCGCATAAAGATGGTATCTAATAGAGATGGTCACTTTATAAAGATGGTATCTAATAGAAGTGGACACATTATAAAATTGAAGTCTACTAGAGGTGATCGCATAAAGATGATATCTGTGGTCACTTTATAAAGATGGTATCTAATAGAAGTGCGCACATCATAAAGTTGGAGTCTACTAGAGGTGATCGCATAAAGGTGGTATCTAATAGGGGTGGTCACATTGTAAATTTGTATTTTACTAGAGGTGATTGCATAAAGATGGTATCTAATAGAGAGGGTTACTTTATAAAGATGGTATCTAATAGAAGTGGTCACATTATAAAGTTGGGGTCTACTAGAGGTGATCACATAAAGATGGTATCTAATAGAGATGGTCACATTGTAAACTTGTATTTTACTAGAGGTGATCGCATAAAGATGGTATCTAATAGAGAGGGTTACTTTATAAAGATGGTATCTAATAGAAGTGGTCACATTATGAAGTTGGGGTCTACTTGAGGTGATCGTATACAGATGGTATCTAATAAAATTGGCTACATTACAAAGTTGATTCTACCTGAGGTGATCGCATAATATATTGTATCTAATAAGTGATAACATATAGATGATCTCGAATAGACTGGACGCATAATAAAGATCATCTTCAGTTGGTCGCATAATAAAGATGCTCTCTAATAACGGTTGGCCCATCATACAGACGATCTCTGGTAGAGGTAGTCGTAAAAAGATGGCTTCTACTAGAAATGATTGCTTGAAAAGTATGATCATACATATGGCTTCTCTATTTGCTTCTCTATATAGAGGTGGACGCATAGAAAATGTTCTCTAATAGAAGTGGGCGAATAATAATGATGGTCAATATTGAGATGGACAATTGATATATTTTCTATTACATAACCAAGATCTAGGCCAACATAATCCTTTAGTGATGTCACAGCGCATCTGTTCCGTATAAGGCTTTCGAAGCAAGTCAACTGCATCAGTCTGCAAGACATTTGAGTAGAGTAACAAGTTATGAATCTAAATTAATTGCGATATGATCTGTTCTCATTGATCATTGAAATTATTGTTGACGTGCGTAACCTTGTAAAAAACTGTTTTCAATGGTTTATTACACTACTTATCAATAAATGCAAAATCCAAACACGAAATCTGCTACTGTCCAAGACAAAAGAAAAATTTTAAACTGTTTTAATGAGGTCGTAAAATTAAGCATTGTAACATAAAACCACGTATAGCATAAGGGACAATATGGATGTTGTTTAAGATAATATACATTGCGATTTAAGTGACGTAATAGGCTATCCTTAATAATTTAGGTATCAATTTTGTTTGCAACACTTTCTTTTAGGGGTAGTCATGAAAATGTTCATTAAAACGTATTCAAATTATAAGCGTATTAGTAAAACAATCGTACAATACTATTTTACCCCTTCCGTTCTTCCCGGGAAGCAGAGTGGAACCAATTATATAATATTCTATGCGTACATACAAGCCAATGATATTATAACAAGGTTTTATCATTTTCTGGTTGAACTCTCATGGGCCTACCACAATTTCCATTAAAACGTTTTACGCAAGGGAGAATCTTTCTATCCTCTTCCTTCCATCTTTCATTTTAACTTCTTAAAGCAGTAGTTTGAAATTCGACAAGCATTCTCCTCATTCGGTATCATTTTAGGCGACTTGAGTTATTAGAGTATATTTTATTATTGTATGTGACCTTTGGAACTGACATGCTTTCAAACGGCTTGTTACGAGTGCCGTTTTCTGAGTCCTATTGCCAAGAAAATCTGCATCGAATGAAAATGGCCACATTGCTCTACAATTGCGTTTCTTTTGTTAGATTTAATATAGATATAGAGATGTCACATCAAACACCAAGGTTGATTAAAGATAAGAATAGTTCCTATTTGTCACGTATACCATAATGGCAATTTCGTCTTAAAAAGTCAGTAAGAATATTGAAGATATATCAATAATGATTTGTAAAGCTTTCATTATCTAACTTAAACGAGATATTGTGTTGAAAACTTGAAAGATTTACAGAGAAAAATATCGATATTTAGTACCGTGTCAGTAACCAGGTTTCAGAAAGTTTTCACGGACTTTTCAATGAGGAACAAATATTTATTATTTATTCGAGCAGCAAAAATATAGGGCGGATATTTAGAAAAAAAAAATTAACCATCATCGGACCACGAAGCTTGAACCAGGTACAGGGTTGGAAAAACTCTACCTAGCGTTTTATATTTGGAAAACATAACATTTTAATAAAAGTTTCTTTTTTTTTCTTGATCCATAAAATAAAGAAACAAGAACACTGGTCCTGTGAGAGATCAAAGTTCTAACACTGAACAGGATACCCATAGGCTAAACAAGAAATAAATACAAAGGTGGGCCTTACAATTTCGCTAACGTTCCATTCACTTTCTCAACTAGTAGAGGCTTTTAGTAAAAGAAAGGAATTATTTAAAATTGATTAAAGATGCTTTAAAATCAAAAGGGTGGGCCCTATCAAATTACCTGCTTAAATTTCTGCCATTTTGAAAAACAAGATGGTTACCACAGACAGACCAATCACATGAAACATGGTCATGGTTAGTATCATTTGAAATGTAATCGTGCACTGATCAAAAATGTAGTTGAGAAAGAAAAAGTCTATTAAGAATGGTAAGATAATGTGTATACTACTAATACAGGCAGTGGTGGATGCTGGGTGGCTTCAAAGTGTTCCGTGGCAAAACCTAAATGGTTAAGGTCCGCCTCAATAAAAGGCTCACCACCTATAAGAAAATTAACTGTGGAAAACCTTAGAGTAGCAAATGGTTGTAAAATAGGGTCAAATGCTTTTTTGCTTGTAAATTTCAAATTGACACCTTGACACCTGGTTGGACGGCCCAGTAGGGTGATTCGTGCTGCCGAAAAATGGACACTGTTAGACACTGTCAACCTTCAAAGCGGAACCTAGATCCACTCCCGTAGTAGTGTCTTTGTCTTACCATTCGTAAACAGGACTTTAAAAAAACAAATCGAAAAGTTTCTATTATAAGTATAGAAGATTTACCAGGAACAAATCTTCAGACATATACCATTAAGTTATTAAAATGCATTATACGGAAAATAGTAGACACCGTATAATGGCTTCTTAACGCTAACATAAAATGAATCTCTGTTTTAAGAGTCTACTTGCCCGATTTCAATTCTTTCTGTAACATTATCAAAGCTTTATCCGACAGACTTACTAGCTACATTCAATATACATTCTAATAATCACTTTGTATGATAATAAATAATGTCAAAATTTAATGAGCCATGGATAAGATATTTAAAAACAAGCACTGTACAAAGAGTATGTGAAAAGTACACCACTCAGGCGTGGACATGTTTTGAAAAAATGTTACATGCGTTTAGACAGACAACGACTGAGGGCAGGCAATCGTATTTTTTCTTAGGGGACAATCCCATGATACTTCATTCTCTTGGCTCGAACTTATAATTGAGGCAACATCTCACTCAAATCTGAATATTATTTAGTAATATCACCTCAATACCAACGCTTTTAAAGTAAAGCTCAGAGCAATCAATTTTCAATTAAAATAATATCCACAGCATTTGCAATCAGTTTCTGTCTCTCATTTGTATTATAGCGTACGTAAGCAAAAAAAGTAAGTTTTTCGTAGTCATTTTACATTACTCCACGTTTTTAGAAACACATCGAGAGCGTGTTTAGATAGTGTTTATGAAGTGCTATATTTTGGTCGAATTACATTCTCTCAAAGCAATTTGGTGTTAGTAAAAGCATAATTTTATGTAGTCTAGGAAAATCATATTCTTCAATTAGGAAATATTGGGCAATTTTATGCAAAGAGCATTTTTAAAATGGCCGACTATTAACATTTAGTGCTCAGTCATATCATATATTGGAATTTAAGTTAGAAAACTTAATTTGTCAATGTTTATTCAAACCGTCACATTATTTTCTAATGGAATTACAGTTTCACACCTGTACCATTTTATAATATAAATATTGATTTTTCGTCTTAATATTACATTCATTTATGCACGCTGTTACTAATTGGCCATGTTAGACAATATAGCCACATTGATTAGAAATTAATTAAATCAATAGCATCTTGTTATCTGGTTAAATATTTTTTTTACTGATTTTAATTAATTAAGTCAATAATAAACTGAACTAAGCTTATTGTAACATTGTGTTTGCTTAATCACCTTGTACCTTTAAACTGTCGCGCTGTTACAAATAAATTAATATTAAAATACGGTGGCCTAAATTATAATTGTCAATAATCGTTTATTCCAATTTAAAATAATTT
Source organism: Nesometra sesokonis (assembly GCA_025631205.1). NCBI lineage: Eukaryota > Metazoa > Echinodermata > Crinoidea > Comatulida > Antedonidae > Nesometra > Nesometra sesokonis. Next base: position 9,643 of record JAOTQE010031854.1, read on the forward strand.
TGTCTTTTTTTAGACAGTAAACACAATACACACATGATACCGGTAATTCAGTGTGTAGTACACTGAAGACCCCGTTCCAAACCCTGTTTAGTTCCTTTGGTTGTATTGGCAGTGATCTCCTACGCACGGACTACCGGTCGGTACTGCCTTCAAGTCGTGTTCCAAGGTTCAGTTCCTCTTGTGGTGGTTGGAAGTGATCACTACACATTAACACAGACTACAGCGGCATAAATCTAGCACAAAGCAGCGGCCCAATAGAGCCAGTGACTCTATTATAGTCATGAGGGTGTGCATCTCATTACTTGGAGTATGTATTAAACAGTTTTCTAAGGTGGTTACAATTGAAGATAATGATGAGGCCAAGGAAAGTTCAATGCCATCTGGAACACCGTAAAGAGACACAATATTCCTAAATACAAATGACATTTAACAAGTATGTTACGCCGTTACAACATTATTGTTCGTCTGTCTACCATCGATTACATAGTAAATTAGTAGTGTACGTAGTAATAAAATCGATTTGATTCAGTAAGTGTACAATAATGTCGTAGCAATGTGAAATAATAGTGAGGTTTCGCAGATTTACGAAATACGAATACGAAAACGGATACGTCATACATTCTTGTAACATTTG
>JAOTQE010031865.1:0-10276 GCA_025631205.1 Nesometra sesokonis
AACTTTATTGTAAACTGTCTCAAATCTACAAAGTGCTTGTGTATACAACCAACGATAAGAGAGAGATTTCTATGGGCAGCCGGAAGGGCCTACAATACAATACAAACACCAACCAATGTTGGCGCTAATTTTATTGTTTTTTGCCTCCAAAGGGGTTGCTCGAGCACCCTGTGTACACCCCCTAGATACGCCATTGAATAATGAGTTTTGGAAAAATGAAACAAAAGCAATTTATTGAACAAACAGTTTTTCTCAAAGTGTTGGGAGTAAAATTAACATTCTGTGTAGCTCTTATTAAGGGGCGGTCCTTACCAGACCCATTGATATTTTTTGACAGCGGCAATTAGCAAAAACATACATTAGTGCGATACTTATTTAGCGAGGGCAACAGTTATTCAAAGATATTTTGGTTCAGACCAGTTTTAAGGACCCAGGTAACAATGAATGGTCCAACCACCCTCTAAAATGTGCGCCATACATTGAAAGCGAGTACATTTTTAAGAGGGGCTTTTAAGCACTGAGTGCTTTGCCTCGGTCCCGAGGATTTGCGAAGAAGTCTACGGGAATCAAGTAAACAAGTAATGAAATATAGCGAAATTGGTATGGTCCAATAATATGGTATATATGTATAAAAATCAGGCATGAATAAATTCCAAATTGCATCTCCAGTTTTTATAGTAGGCCTAAATAGTTTTTTTTTCCTGGATTTTCTCCTACCCCTACGTTAAAGTAAATTCTATCGATTGATGAGAATAATTGTAATGTTCAACACACATAAACATACTGACAACAGCATGTATGTTATGTAGGTAAGCAGGGCTAGACCTAGAAATGTAGGGTTAAAGATGCCACCTGGATCTCTAGTTCAGTTGTTTTGATTCTGACGGTAGACAATAAACCCAGTCAAGCAATAACACAAACGATCGCCTGCCAAAGTAACAGTCCTGGCATATAAAGCAACTGTACTTAAAGTGAATTGACAAATACTTAGCCTACAGTCAGTACTTACCTCGCAAAAATATAACTATTCGAACACTTTCAAGCAACTAAAAACACCAAGACAACAACGTGTCTGGGAGACTTACCGCGGCCTTCGTGCTCAAAGTGTCAACGTGTACACTTCTATAAACCAATGGAAATTCTTGAGCTCCTTCCAAGCTAGGGATCCAATTTCCTTCCTCGCTTGCAAGCTCGCATCACAATAAGAAACGACTACAAGGTCAGATTGCTGAGAAGAAATTATTCAATAGCGCCCTCTATACATGTGTGCACATAACTTTTCAGAAGGTTTGGATTTTGTTTGTAAAAAATTATTTATTATTCAAAAACTAAAAAGAGAAAAACATTTTAAAATTCTAATATATCTAGTCTGCTCTTGGATGTCCGTGGTCTACGGCTAAATGGTTTGTTGTAGGACTGAATTGGGTAAAAATTGCTTGAGGTAAGAAAGTATAATGCATACTCCAAGCAATGAGATACACGCCATTGTGACAAGATTCAATATTTCGACATAAATTATGTCATCATCAGGACAGCGATGATGTTTCTTTATTTATATTGGTTTTTCACGGCCTCTTTTTACTGTAATGTTTTACAAATGTGATTCGGTTGTCGTTTTTTATGTTATTGTTTAAATTTTCAACAATTATTTTCTAATTTAAAGAATCTGTTTTCAAATCAAATCATTCTTTATTCATAAAAAGAGAGCAAAAGGAAAAGGAAAACCTTTAAATCAAAGTCACAATGTAACTTGACTGGGTAGCTTGTTGTTTATTGTGCTTTTATCATAGATTATTTACAGCTAGATGGTGAACTTCCACAGAATACATAGCCCCAAAGTGCAGTTCCATTTATGCGACTGCTATTCAAGAATCCAACCAATCAAATTGTGTTAGGTTTTAATGCTGTTGCTGCATCAAAATTGTGCCACCAATCTTTCATAAAAGTTTCAAATTTATCAAACAAAGTAAATTTAATCCAAATATAAAGACATTGACGATATAAAATATACGTGACATGTAAATAATTTGTATGACAAAGGAATGTTAAAAATACAATAATTGTAAAACAGTTATTATTATTATTTAACTTACATGTTTGTGACAAAAACTGATGACCATCAATAGTAGGCACCTACGTGGGATTGCAATTCTACAGTGTTAAGTGCACCATCTAACCGTACATAATAAATCTATGGCTTTTATTTCATTCAGTGGGGTGGTATTGTATATTGGTGGTTAAGGTGTTTGCCTTCCAATCCCAAGGTCTGGGGTTCGAGTCTGACAGCACAAGAGGTTGTTTCTCATGACCTAAAAAACCGCGTATCATGATTAAAATGAGCTTGGAAAATGGTGTTAAAAAATAATACATGATGTATATTTTTGATCTATGCAATTTGTTTTAAAAAATATTTTTTTGCATGTTAATAAGCATACTTGCTATCTGAATAATCGTTTCTTGAATGCACACACATTGATTGAAAGTAATAATTTTGGTTTTGTTGATGGAAGATTTGGTTGATATTATCCGATGTAAGCCTACTGCTCCTAGAAAATCTGGGCAGTAGCCAGAAAAACAGACGAAGCGATGCTGGGGCCCAGGTGACTGCGTATAGAGCCAATATATATTATATTTCAGAAAAAAACCAAAATTTTGAAAAAAATTCAGATGAGGCGATGCTGGCTACGGCCCTGAAAATCTAAAGTTATATCAGTTTTTTATTAACAAGACGAAAAAAAACGTTTTAAAAAATTACTGAATAAACAGATAATTACGCTTAATTTAATATTTGTTGCACAAGCAATTTTGAAAATTTGGGTCGGTAGGCTTGTCAACCGGGAATTTTTTTTTTTTGTAGATCATTTTGTTTTTCACTGCCCAGTGAAACAAAACTCACCAGGATTAATTTGAGCTGCATCTGTTTGTTTGTTTTTTTTTTCCTTTTTTTTAACTGTGAGCACAATAGATTTTAAAAGACACAAGATAGTCCAACCAAATTTTCAGTATCAATTTATTTATTTTTAATTTTCATATCTCCAAAAAATATACTAGAGGATTGAAATTTCTATGCATACATCGATAGAACTATTGTAATCTGACAAAATTTCACAACATTTGGAAAGCTTGATAAAGAAAGGAAACACTTTCCACTGTCAAAAATTGGGTCTACTACTCGTATTTCAAAATGCCAAAGAATGGGGAAATTACAGAGTTTTAAATGGTTGTGTATCAAAAGTCACATTAAAAATTTAAAAATGATTTTGGACTTGCTTTGCATTATTTTTTTCAGCATTATCTCAATGTCCAAATGTTGTGTAATTTTGTATGTAGGTCACATCTACCTATTCTATAGGTTTATCAATAGAAGTTTTAGTCGTTAGAAATTTTCCCTTTAATTGTATTAAAACACCCAGTAGGAAGGGATGTATATTTCAAATTTTAGTACGTTAAAGAAGGTTAAAAAGGCGTTTTTTTCTTTAAAAATGTAAGATGCTGGTCTAGCCAGTTTTCAAACTTGTTCGATATATTTACCTCAAATTGATCATGAAATTGGTAAGGGTTGCTTTGTGTCTCTCAAAAGTTATTACACTCACAATAAAAAATTAAACTTTCAAAATAAAATCAGAATAGATGCAGCTCAAATTAATACCTCCTGGTAGATTTCGCTTTAACAGGTGGTAACAAATTGAAACTATACAGAAAAGAGAACTTTACATATAAAACAATTCTTGGCTGACCGACTAAAATTTTTACGAATGTTGTCATGTCACGGTAACATAATTTTAATTCAGGCCTAATAAACATTATTAATAATTATGCAAAATATAAAATGAACAAACTAATATTAATAAACAAAGAAAGTGAAGTTGTAATTTTTCTTGTAATCTTTAATGCACCTTTTGTTTATTGCATGATTTATACTGAATTAGTATAAATTGTTTTTATACAGTCAATTATTCAAAAACTAACAACCAATCAACACACAACAGTAACAATTACACAGAGTTAAAGAATAGGATAATTATAGATTTTGAAAGCGTTGTGCTTGAAAACCAAAATTGCATTACAAATTTAACTCACATAAATGGATAGATCTTCCAAACTCATATTAGAACTGGTAATTTTTAATGTGATTTTTGATACGGTTTTCAAACACAACCCTTTAAAAATCCATAACTTTTTTATTCTTTAGCATTGTGTATTGAGTAATATACCCCACTTTAATTTAAGACCTACATTGGAAATTGTTTTCCTTTATTATCTCATTGACCAAATGTTGTGAAATTTTCAGCTCACAAATAATTGTGCTCTAGTATCTATAGAAATTTTAATTCTGGAGTCCTCTTTAAAACTGTTTGTTCGGTTTTATGAACTATTTTAAATTAGTTTAGTGATATGTGGGATTGGAAAAGCTTAAAATTCAGTTTACTGGAGGGTCAGTTTAGAACACTTGACTGTATTTACCTACTAACATTTAGCATTAAAATTAAAATTCATTTACTATAAAATCATTATGAAAAATACTACAAAATAAACAATATTTGAAATTAAATATTTAAAATTTTTTAAATATAAAGCTAATAAAATATTAGTACTGTTGATCGACGACTTTGATAAGAAATGTACTTTATGTAATACTAATAATATGATTTATTTTATGAAAATATATCATTTGCAAATCAGAAATAATTAATACTTATATTCTGAAGTAGTTTTTACTGAAACACCTTTAGCAGATATACAAATCTCTAATACATATCCATTTCAGGGGCGGATTTGGGGGAAGTGGGTGGGGTCACAACCGGCGCGTGCCCCTTATTATCATCAAAATGTAGTTGCGCCCACCCTTATATTAGGTGCGTCGGGTAAAAAATTAACCATAAAAACCCAAAATACGGGCAAAATAGGGTACCAGAGCACCAAAATGGGGAATGCCCTTTTTTTTATTTTGCTGCTCGTCAGAAAAAAAAAAATTGCCAACCACGCCCACCCGAACCTGGAAAAGTGCGCCCCTCCCCTTTTGGTGGATACTGGATCCACCCCTGCATTTTTAACAATTTTAGCAAATAGGCAATCTCTAATGCTCATCCATTTTTTTAGACATTAACACTTTTGCTGCGTGGGCCCAATACTACCGGGCCCAAAAAATGTTGTTGAAAGGCATAGACCCAGTACTATCTGGCCCAAAATAAATCAATTCTTTTTTTTTTAATAATATGATTTTATAAAAATATATCATCTCTAAAACAAATCAATTTTTGTAGAAATTAAAAAGCAGATTTTCAATTCATGTAAATTAAGGATATACTCGACTACTAAAAAAGTAATAACCTCAATTTTAGTAAAAATTTAAACAAAACTGGATAGCACAGTAATTCTTTTCTAATTCTAATTCCTTTTTAATTCTAATTATAATTAGTTCAATACCTACATCTATCTATTATATTTCATTACTTGAAGTGGATTAGTGAGCATTTCGGAAATTTATCCAAAAAAATAAAAGATAATCTGATTTTAGGTCAAAAATAATAGAACACACTTTTATTTTTAAACAATAAAAAACTATTATAAAGCAAAATTAATAAAAAAAAAAACAATTTTAAATTGGTGTTAAATTTTTAAACAACCATTTGTAGTTAGTAAAAAATCAATGAAAAAAAACACCTGTGAATTAAAATAAAACTCTGGTTTTTAGTAAAGTTATTAAAAAAAGAAGAAAATTAACACTTTTACGCAAATTAGTCAAAAATCTTTTTAATGAACCTTGAATGAGGAAGAGACGCCCTGGAATGAATGGACAGTCTCTGTGACAGCGTGCTTATTATTGCCAAAATATTTTAAACGATATGTCCCAACTTGAGCATCACTTGGTATGGTCCAAGTTATGTTCACCTCACTGTGGCCAAGAATGGTTGAGGTTCGTTTCCACATAAACCTAGGAAAGAGACATACAAAAATCAATATAGCAGTAATTAAAGTATTGGTCTTGTGGGCAATATGACTAATGTGCACAATAAAAAAAACATTGGGAGTAGAAATGGAGATTGTCTCCTTAAGTACTACCCAATCATCACCAAAAAACAGAACCCATTTAAATTAATATTTACTTAATGGGTTATCATTGGTGTACGTACTAAGATGGTCAATACTTTGTCATATAATTTGCATAATTAGGTTGTAGACCAATCAGAATCAATGTCATTATTATATAATTTATATAGTTAATTTGTAGACCAACCAGCATCAATTTCATCATTATTATTTGTATAGTTTGTTGACCAACATTGTAACAATTGCAAACGTTATAGACGTTATAGAATCAACATCAAGTCATTCTTAAATAATTTGCATACTTAATTTATAGACCAACCAGCATCAATGCCATTATAATTTGCATATTTTGTGACCAATCAACATCAATGTCATTCTTATATAATTTGCATACAAACTTTGTTGACCAATCAGCATCAATGCCATCCTTATATAATTTGCATACTTACTTTGTAGACCAATCAGCATCAGTGTACAATGGAATCCATTTACTAGTTGTATCTTTGTATTCAACAGTCAGGAAAGTCTCTCCTGTCTAAAAAATAGAAGTAAAAAATAGAAATGAGAGCAATTTTTTAACTTATCGAATCATTATTGACAATGAAGTACTCAGTCAACTCTCCAAAACACCATAAAAATGTGAATTTAAAAATGAAAATTCAGGTAAAATTATTTGATCATTAAATATAATCAAAATTGAGAAGAAAAAACTGTTTCATAGCATCATTTTCTGTACCATTGTGTTTAAAGGAGTGATTTTACATTAGTTTTTATAATTTGGGACATTAAAAGGTTCTCTTTAGCATGAAGTGTATTCTTTGTGTATATTTTCTTAAATTTAATTCAATTTTATTGTCATGGATATTATTTCAAATACTTTGGTATACTTCCACAAAGGAAAGTTAAACCAAAACACAAAACAAAAATTAAAATAAACAGAAAATTATCTATGCAGTCCTTATACGAGCTTTCCAACGTTGTCACCTGTCATCACGATTCTCCATGCAACAACTGTACTTTCTACCTCTGAATTTTGTTTAAAAATGTTCATATGTTTTAATGGGGCATCTTCTTGAAAGGTATCGGTGCGCGGGTTCCCACACTCAATATGCTGGCTGGAAGCTCCTGGCGTCTTTATCAGTGGCCAGCTAACTTCATTCTCCTTTCTGCAATTTTGTCGGTCACTCTTCCCATACAGTCCACTGTGTATGCTCATTCTGATTTATGTTTAATACACGCAGTATTCTGGTATCCTGAACTTGGGCAATATAATTCTAAAGCATAATATAACTAATTCTTACCTTCTAAGCTAAAATAGATAGATGGCTGATAAAATGTATCAGTGATTACTTACTTTCAAATCATTTCTGGGATCACCAGCTTGGAAGGTGGCAGTGACAGTCATGTTCTAAATACAACCAAATACAAATGATGATCTATATTAATTATTAAAAATCCGACAACTCTATAATTATCGACATAAAATTGAGGGAGTGAACTATAATTGCTGTTTATTCTTTCTTAAGCTTTTAAAATTGCTAACCATATAGAAAAATAGGGGTGGATCCAGGATAGAGGGGGCCCAGTTCCAAGTTCCATGATGAATTCATAATACCTGGTGTCCTGGTGGTATGGGGTCCTTCATCCCATGACAAATTTTCAAAATAGAAGCATTTCTTAGGTATCTGAGAGACAATGTTCACAGATGATTCAATGCAAAATAAAGAAGTTTTCAAGTTAAAAAAATATTTTCTAAGGTAAAAAGGGGCCTGGTTTATGTGGGTTTGATCGATATAAGGCAAATTATTGGGATGTAACCTGCGATGGACTGTATCCAATCCAGGCAGAGTATCAAACTCTCATCCGCTTCACACTACAGAAACTGGAAGAAGCTCCAGCCGTATAAACCTTCAAGCTTGGAAAAGCATTTACTTTGTTCCACCATAGAGATAAAGGTGACTTTTATATAAATATCTTGAAGTTCATCCAGAAGATTCATCTCGATGACTTACCCTATTATAGTCAGATTTGACATCAGTCAGCACATCACCAAACTCCTTCTCAAGTGGTTTACCATCATAAATTACAGGAGTAAGGAATGATACTTGATCATCAAGCAAAAGTTTAGGCTTCGGACCAGGTGGCAACTTGGTATTCTGTTGAAAGAAATCAAGAAAAGCTTCCATTTTTGTAAGAAAATCAAGATCTGAGAAAATTAATCTAGCATCCAAAATTAAAAGTTAGGGGCGCTCACCTCAGCTCTAAATATGACAGGAATGCCGTGAATGCGCACATCCCAATTTTCTGGCTAATTGTAAAGTACACACTATACAAATGTAAATAAATAATTATGCATGTCATATATAAATTTAAAGTTTTAAAGTTAATGTATTTAATGTAAATGAAAACAGCAACAGACGTACAAAGAATCATGATTCTGGGTTATCAGAGGAGCATGAAGAAAGTGTATAAAAAAAATATGTAGAGCAGCTGAGGATTAAAAGACAGATTATTCAGCATGATGGCACTAAGTTTTTAAAAGTATAAATTATAAGTATAAAAGTATATAATTTTAATTGCTTCTCATATTCTTACTTTAGGTTTCTCTATATCAAATTAATTTCAAATCTACCTTAATCATAGCATCTGCCAATGCCTTAAACTGGTTTATATAGGCTTGACATGTGTGAGGTCCATAGACAGTGGAGGCACCTTCATATCGTTGAACCTATTCATATAAAAATATCGTGTTTTTATAACTGTAAAAACTTTTTAATTTAACATACCATGTCAAATTTGAAATGTCCCATTAAAATGATAAAAATTTTTTTATTAAATATTTCATTTAATTTTAAATTAATTAAAAAAAATATCATGTGAAAATTGTATACAGTTCTAATAAACTTGCTCTGTCTACTATATTGATATCTAATTCTCTGAATACTACACAGTATAAAGATGACAAAACATTAAAAAGTTATAGGTCTTGCTAAACCACATTTAAATTATGCAAATGTATGCAAATATGCTATGCAACTGGAATTCCTTTTAGTTTGGTTATCACTACTCACTATAGATATTTGACAATCTTGCAATAACCACTATGGTTGTGTCAGCTGATAGTCCATTGCCTACAAGTACCTAGAATATTTAAATTATGCAAATGATATGTAAATATACTATGCACCTGGTATTCCTCTAGTGTTGTTATATAATCACTATAGGTATTTGACAATCCTGTAATAACCACTATGGTTTTGTCAGCTGATAGTCCATTGGCTACTACTTAGAATATTTGAACTATGCAAATGATATGTAAATAGGTCTTGCTATAACACATGTAAATTATGCAAATGATATGTAAATATGCTACACACCTGGTATTCCTCTAGTGTTGTTATATAATCACTATAGGTGTTTGACAACCCTGCTATAACCACTTTGGTTGTGTCAGCTGATAGTCCATTGGCTACAAGTACCTGTATTAATAAGAAGAAATATTTGTAATTTCAGGGTGTATATTGTATTTGACACATTTTTTTGAACCATGTCAAAATTATCCTGCTGCAGTTGCTGCCCTTTGAAAAAATAGCACCCTCTACCTAGTAAGTAAGTGTATATTTAGCCTTAAGGTCAATAAGTAATTGCTTGTTTGTTATAATGCCAGGTCTAATTAATTAATCTGAAGGTTTATTCAACAGTGGCTGTATTTCCATATGTTCTTATAGAGCATTGCTGACCATATGCTTGGTAGTATCCCTTGATATGATAGTTTTTATAGGGTTATTCCTGTCTAACTACTTATATCTGCCTTGTCGCTACCATTATCAACCATGTTAACCAAGTTATTTTTTTTCAAAGGGTGCAATAATTCAGTTAAAACTGTTTTACTTCAGAAGCTAAAAAAGGTTTAGTGAAAACACATCAATTTGTGGGCTTGTGTGTCAATGCAGTCATAAAAAAAACATAATAGCATTGGATTACTGCAGTAACTGCAATAGACTTTAATAGCACTGGATTACTGCAGTAACTGCAGTAGTCTTAATAGCACTGGATTACTGCAGTAGCTGTGGTAGACTTTAATAGCACTGGATTACTGCAGTAACTGCAGTAGACTTAATAGCACTGGATTACTGCAGTAGCTGTGGTAGACTTTAATAGCACTGGATTACTGCAGTAACTGCAGTAGTCTTAATAGCACTGGATTACTGCAGTAGCTGTGGTA
>JAOTQE010031876.1:0-10276 GCA_025631205.1 Nesometra sesokonis
CGCACTTTTCCAGGTCTGGTTTAGAGTGGTTCCTGGTTTTGATTTGAACAAGCAAGAAAAAAGTGGCATTTCCCCATTTTTCCTGTTTGCTATGTATGGTCCATGTGTAGGCCTATGTCTACTTTTATTTATGGTCAATTTTAGACCCAGCACTCCAAAATAAGGATAGGGGAAGCGCAACCACGTTTTAGCAATAATAGGGGGTGCACCGGTTGACACATCACCCCCTCCCCACCCCAAAATCCACCCCCTATCTGTATGGCCTTTGCTTAATTTACATTATACTGTATCACTTAATATTTTAAGTTATAATATCAAAGAATTATTCAACCACTTCTCTTTACAAGATTAGAAACATGTTGTGTTGTATAGTTTCATAGAATTTATTGCTTTATAATGTAAATAAAACATTGATTTGTAATAGTGATTGTTTATCAAGTTAACAATTAGTAATTTTATCTAGGAGGACAATGCCTACCCTCATTAATTGTATATCCTCAAATAATCTATTAAAAATATAAGGGCATTTTATTTTCTTTCATAGACAATCCAGCAGATATGAATTATTTAATTACAGGAAGAACATATTCATTGCCAAATTCCTTATTGATTTTTACCTTTTCACTGAATTTGTTTTTTCGTCTGGAAGGCTAAGCCTGTTTGTAAACCATGGATTCATTGATTCAACATCACTTTGTAGACAGTATCTTCTCAGCTAATCCCCTGTAGCAAAAGAATTTGTTTTGTATTTTTTCCTTTCCTTGCAAATGTATTTAGTAATGTCTCTAATCCATAGAGCTAATATTTTCTCTTGAGTTGTTCCTTCTGTCCACCCAAAATTTCTAAAAAATACTTGGCTGTCCTTTATGGTTATTGGCCATGTTTGAATAAGCTTGCTTTGTCCTGTTGCTTGTCCTAAGGTGTTTGCTAATCTTGTACGGCCTCTCCTCCGTTTCTTTTTGGTAAAAGACCACTAAAAGCTCATGTCAAAATTCCATTACTGTGATGTATAAACCCCTAGTAACAAGAGTAACCAAACTGTAACGAGTTTAAAGTTTATGCCAGACCAAGCAAGGTCTAATTTAGCCCAAATTATAGATTAGAAATTATCACAAGCACTCGTCTGCCTCCTTGGGTATTCCCTAACTCAGCCTAAAATAAATTTCAGACGAAAGGAACACAAATTTTTACCTCCATGGGTACATAAACTGCTTCTAATATCATCTTCAATTTTGTGTCACCACTTCACAGGTAATCACTTCAGGTTTCCCAGGAATTTTTCTGTATTTTTTAATTTCTAATATTTTCTGTTTCATAAAGTATAAAATCAACTACCTGTGTTTTGGTTTTCTTGAAAATGATTTTAAATCCTTTATTTTAATAATAGTGCCTATTGTGGATTATATACTGACATGGATTGTATTGTACTGTATAGTTAAGTATTGACTTGAGTACAGGGGGTAAACCTCTCTCCATAAAGTAAATATTAATGGTTATGTGGATGTTTAGGATATGCTGAGCTTGACAATACCTATTAAATAAGTAACTGAATTATGATGAAGCGGAAATGAATTGTTTGCTCATCAAAGCCGTATTTGATCTCATAAAAATACAGGTGATTTAGGTTCTACCTCCAGCATGGGCCTGAAAAGTTTATGGTGATGTTTTGTAAATTTATGCATAACAAACATGTTTACTCGTTGAGGCTTTTTTCTCTGCATTACAGTCAAGCTTTCCTAAGTCGAATCCAAAATGGCACATTGATCTGGCTTGATGAATTAATTTGACTTCAGCCAAAGTCGACTTTCGCAAGTTTAACTGTACTTAATTAAAAGTGGGGTGGACGCAGAAAATAGTTTTATCATAGATTAATGATTTTATTTTTATTATACTGTATTACAAAAATTAATGTTTAAAGTATTTTTTTATTATGAAAATCTATACAGTGTGTACATTGCTAATGTAATGTATTTTTTATATTCAGATTACAGTTTCGCTATGTACCCTCCATCAATGATAGCAGCTGGCTGTGTGGGGGCAGCAGTGAATGGGTTGAGCTCTGGGATAAGGCGATGTGACAAAATACCTAACCTAATGAATAAATTATATGAAATTACAACAATAGAACTGGTAAGTCTTGTCTCCTATTCTACAGTTATTTTTTTTAAATTATGCTATTTATTTTTTCCACAATTGTACAAAAATAAAATGCCAAAATGATTTAAAATTACCAAAACTAGTTGAAATTACCAAATAATCTACTATAATACATACCTAATTCAGTATATTTATTAACACCTACATGATTAACTAAAATTAAAGGGTAAATATGCAGGATGGAATTTAAAAAAAAAATTGATTAAGTATTTCTAAATTAATTCCAGTGTAACTTAATAAATATATTCATGAATTTTATTAAGTTTACATTGGGGTCATTGCACCTCAATTTTAAGTCTCTTGTTCACTTGTCTTTAACAACCTTGCTTTCGGAATGTATTGATTTGCTAACAATGGACTTAAAACATGTGCTAAGTTGGTGGTTAGTCAACAATTAACAGCGCAAGTGTGACTCAACTAAATTAGCATAGCCTTACTGAGCGCAGTACTTTACACCTATTAAAGAATATAACGATAGTTTTGTATTCCTTTCAATTTATTATTTGATCTATGTAGTCGGGTCTCCTAAAACCGACCGCCCAGTAAAATAACTTCACGCTAAACCGGATGAAGGGGTGGTTACAGGATAAATTAAATGTGATTGTCCAAGAGTAACGATCATATGGCAGGGGGGTCTGTCAGTCCTTTTCCTGATCTTAATGCCATTACAGTTAATGTGCTGTTTTTAATAGTCCAATTGGTTTGAATTTGAGCAGGGAGTTTCTTAGTAACCAGTTGTATACTGACATTATGTTTGAAATTCAGTGGCTGAATCATGAGCAGCGTTTTTCTGTGGGTCTGTCTTCCACACTTTCCGGTCGCTTTGAACAATTGATCATTAAACGGGACACAATCAGAGTGTATTGTAAGATGCCTATGGTTGCCAAAATACATTTACTGTTAGTTTCACATTTAACAAGTCAATATGCACACACAAATTCTTCTTCCAGCCTCTGAAATTGCAATACTGCTACATGATGAAATGGGATTTAAATTTAGTAGTACCATGGTGTTCTGTTTTGGATTTTGTACTTTATGACAAGGAAATTAAAGATGTTGTCCGGACAATTAGGGCAAAACCGCTGTTTCCGCCCCTCCATACCCTTTTTAAAGGAACTTCTGTACTGAATTGCCTGGAAACTTAGACAAAGTAACGGATGGCCTACAATGGTTTTGGAGCAGTTAACTATTATTAGCCTCATGCATAATATGTGTTTGTACATTTTTTTATATAAAGCTCTAATTTGATTTCATTGCTTGTGCTGCAAGATATATTTTCTTTATTTATTGCCCCTTTTAATTACTTTGAAAGGCAATTCAAGTAACTCTCAACACACTAACTTGTAAAGGGCACTCAAACTTGGCCCAATTTGACAGGATTGTTTTCGTAGTCCTAATTTCAATATTACTGTATTATCATTCCTTGCCTGATTGGAATTCAACCTACTAAGTCCAACATGCAAATGATTAGATGATTACAAAATCAAACAATTCTTTTGTGTCTCCCATGAACAAAATTACTAATAATTTTATAACCCCCATTACCACCCACTGGGAAAGCTAATTCATTATATATTTGATTTGTTCATACAAAATTTCAACTGCCTTGCAGACAGCCCTGAATAAGTAGTAGTTCATGGATTGCTTATGCAGTTGTCAGTTGGTTAACGGTAAAAAAAAAATGATTGCCCGATGCAGTTCAGTAGCCCGAGATGTTAGGCATGTAATTCTACAAGCCCTTGTAGGGCATTACAAAACTTGCATCGGAATTTTATATTATTGATTTTGGTTAGAGGGGAAGTTGAATATAAAGTCAGTTCTACAATAAGCATTATGCTGTGTTGGTGTATCCCATAGACCCATCCTAGATTCCTTTGGAATTGATGACAATCAATCAACTAGTTGATATAAAAACTCTTGAAATGTTGACATATCAAGAACACGACTGTCATGTTAAAAATGAATCGCTTTTCAATGGCTTCAACAATCCCTAGTGACTTCTTATTCAACTTATATTTTTCACCTGTAAAAATAATAAAACTACAGTATTTAGATTTAACAGTTAGATCTGAATAATGCCCTACACAAACTTTCAGTATATCTTATGTCTCAATGACTCAAATATTGGTATAAACTCTTGAAGTAACATGTAAATACCACTTGCTTTAAGCTATTAAATTTGATTGCATAGTTAATATCTGCGGTAGTGGTATGGAAATTACGTAGACAAAATCATTTAGTTGAATATGATTTAACTTAATTGTGTAGTGATGTCAATAAATGAAAATTGCAGAAATATTTAAAATACTGATATGTAAAAGGAAATGTATTGATTAGTTTGATGAGATCATATAGTTCTTAAACTTGGTTTGACTTTGCCCCTGAAAAGGTGTTTAAAATTTTCAGAATCTGCAAAACATTAAAGGTGAATTTTACAGGAATTAGATGGGACAAAGACCTTTGAAATTTGGCAAGAATGCGCAGTGCAGTGAAATCGTAGATGTGGGTTTGATTAGGTCATTATTGATGATCCATGTGATACGCTCAACCTACCACTTGACCCTCTATGATTGCAAAGTAACTCTTGTTTGATTTGATAATCAAATGAGCAGTCCTACATTCCTACTATCAATATTGTCTCAACGAAATATGGACAAAGAATATTTTTATTTAAAGTTAGTTTTATTCTACCTCAAAATAATTGAGTAGGCCTACATTTATTTTATGTCTGTTGACAAATGATGTAGGTTATTGTTACAATATGATGTGTTTTGTACTTAGCCCCTATGATTGGTTCAGTGTGCTATGGACCTCCCATTCTCAGAAACCTGTCAATATTTTTCTTTACATGTTCTTGTTAACAGGCAGTTAGATCGGGTTACTGTGTTACAGGACATTAGTTAGTTGGTGGCGCACTCTGATAGTTTACAAACTATTAGCCTCTAGACAGTAGATAGATTACAGTTCATTGTTAACCTGCTGGTTCTCAACATTACCACTTTCCTTCTCAATTTCTATCACGCTGAGCTTTCTATATATTCCTCCTTAAACCAACTGAGAGGTCTCTATCCTCAGCAACGTTTATCCAATCTCCTTGTGGCGTCTTGTCTCCAGACTTTATTAGGTGGTGACGAGTATACTTGTCACGGTCACTGTACCTATTTCCGGGAATTACCGGTGCTTTTATAATCGCCGGTATTTTCCTTCCCTTCTTCTCACGCGTGCCGTGGAAGCAATGGTGGTGGGTTGAGGTGGTTAACCCGCCTCAGGTATCGATCGGAATTTTAACCTGTCGCTTTTAATCTCATAATCTAAATGTGAGTTAAAAAAAGAAAGTATGTGAAGTGTTTAATATAAAATGAATAATAATTCGGAATGCTCCCAAGCCTGTCAAATTTTTTCAGTATATTGGAACAGAATTACATAAATTGATAATGATAGAGAAACTAGTAGTCACATGATTGTTGGGTGGTTCATTAAATGGTAGATAAGGGCACTTGTTAAA
Organism: Nesometra sesokonis; assembly: GCA_025631205.1. Classification (NCBI taxonomy): domain Eukaryota; kingdom Metazoa; phylum Echinodermata; class Crinoidea; order Comatulida; family Antedonidae; genus Nesometra; species Nesometra sesokonis. The sequence continues at coordinate 5,663 of JAOTQE010031876.1, forward strand.
AATTGATGAAAGGAACTTGAGGAATTTGTTATGGGATAGTTGGTAATCATAACCATGTTATGTTATTCTCGGATACATGAAATATGTGGTGGTAGTTTATTGATATTAAGTGGGTCCTTTAGAATGATGAGGGGAATGTTCCAACTGAGATACATTCCTTCATTGTGTGACACTGGGAACAGGGCCTGGAGCATTGATCTTGCGATGGTAGATGGATGAACCTAAGATGTTTCTGATTACTGGTTAATGAGAGATGATTGACTTTATGTTAAGGAAGTGGATTAATTTGAGATATCAGCTTGCTGGCTTCCTGTTCCCTATCAACCAGCGTGAACCTCCTATGATTTGAACAAAATAAAAGCACTTTTTAAATAGTGGAGGGCTTTGTTTCTGTAGTTGAATTTAAAATATTTTTCTTTGAACTACTCTATCTGAAATATGAGCAATATCTTACTAATAGTTTACTTAGTTAATGACTTATAAATAAGTGAATTACAATGATGCAATTAATGAAGTGTGTAAAATAGATAATATTCTAGACCTACCAAAATTAAAGATTTTATTTTTTTTTTAAATTTATTAAAAATAACTTTAAATATTATGAACTACTGTAAACCAAACTATTTTACATTATTCATTTTTGAATTGAATTATTATATAAATCATTATATAAATGTAAAAGTTAATTGTTGTGAATCTTAGCTGATTTATTAAAGTTGCGTGTCAGTGTTACCCTGTAATGGTCAGGTTGCCATGGGATACAGTATAGGGTGATTACTAGGTCAAATGGGAACACAGTAGGAGAGAATTTAAAGATGTTTGATTACCTGTTCCTTTAACCCCTTGTAAGGTAACAGCTTATTGATGCAAATGACCCATTTCCCCTTATCCCCTGTGACCCAATTCCCCTGCTCTCCCAAATGACATAATCTTGCCGCAAAGAGGGCACTATACAAAACAACCCTCATTCCAGAAGAACTGTCTAGCCCTGGGTGGTATACTTTATTATTGAACTTCTTTGCTCTTCTGTTCCTATGACCCAGTTATGTATACCAGTCTTGTTTATGTTTTGCTGTGTTTTGCTAAATAAATTCATGTTAATTAATACTGTATAAACTAAATATATATTTTTAGTGCAAATTTTTGAGTATGCTAATTCAGTCCAGTTTAAAAGGTTAAAGCATTTAATTTTTTTATTTTAAGTGAGCTGTTTTGTAGTACAATAGTTGGATTATATTAGTGCCCAGTGTACCATGCTTGTTTCAATAGAGACCATTTCCTGTACTTAGCTACAGGTTTATTGTTCTCCATTTTTTACCCAGTGGGCATGCAGTTATCTGTTGAATCCATTTTTAGTTTGTCGTTACTATAAGGTCGGTTGTTGCTTTGATAATTATCATATTTTTTCCCAGTAAAGACATCCTTTTAATATGCTTGTTCTCAGAAATTTTAAATTCTTTCCAATATAAGAGACATGCTGTGTATTTATGTGATTGTTTTTGAAAATTTAACTATCTGCAATTAAATTACAATCAAACTTGCCAATTCAGAGGGAATTAATCATTAAACAAGTTCAACTTAGAAAGAATTTGACTTACAGATTTTTAATTAATAGAAAACATATCAATTTGGCATGAACAATAAATTATTTTACCTTAACACAATCAACTTGCACAAGTCTTGCTATATTAAATTATGTACTTTAGACATATGTTTTACAGTTTTTTTAGATATTTACAATCTTATTTATTATTTGATGGTTTTTATCTTACAGGAATATCTCAAACAATGTCAGGTGCAAATCGAACAATTGTTGTCAAAAAACTTAACGTCCGGGAGTCAACAAGAAGAAATGTTAAAGGAAGATAAAGAGGCGCCTTCCACACCAACAGACATACAAGATATTTCAGAACTCTTGGATATCGCGTCCACGTAAAATCCCAAGATGGCTGCATGGTTCTCTTCCTAATTAACTGTGAAGAAATTTTATTACAATAAATATTTAAAAATTAAAAAAATGTAATATTATTATTTTAAAAGAGTTGGCGCAACTAAGATTGTTTTTGTGTGCGTGTGAGTGTGTGACTGTTAAATTTTAGCAATTTTTTATACAATGAAATTGGTTGGGTATGTAAGAGATCGTATGAATTCATGTTATTGCTAGAGAATTTTGAATTTTATCCAATATTTTTAACCTTAATAAGGAAGAGAATTATTTCAGTCCCTTTAGTGATTTTGTAATTAATGTACGCAACATTAATTTTTGTTAGCGGAACTATGCAATGTATTGGGGTGAGTGTAAGTCGGTTGAATCGTAACCCTTTTGGGTAATGATCAAAGCCATCTCCCTATTTATTTAACTCTTAATTATATGAAGACCTTCAAAAGTCTCTATTTTATTAAAATATATTTTGTTTATTCTGACCATATATCTGACTATGGATATAAACTTTCAATAAAAAATTATTATATTTTTAAGTAAAATATTTAAATGTACATTGAATTCAGTATTGAGCAGCTTGTGTATAAGTTGATTCAAATAATGGTAATTTTTTTTTCTTTCTGAATTTGCTTTTTATTGATGAGTATCATATTATCTCATTAATATGTCAATTTAATATATTACATAAAGTACACAAGTTGATGGTTGAAATGGGTCAATACTACCTCATAACAGTCAATATCACGGATCCTATATACAGACTGATAAGAAACCATGTATTTTTGTCATTTTAATTTAAATGATATTTTAATAGGTTCGGTGCTTATATACCGTAATGTTAAACAACATACAAATTTAAATAGAAACAGTAAGACTTACCGTTCATATATATTTTGACACCATTTTGTATTGTTTTGTCAGTTTTATCAACACTGCCATTTTGTCCTGAATCATTTCCATAAATTTGCCAGCTGAGTTTGTAGGTTGTACCAAAGATATGCGTTTATAAAATTTTTACTACTTGGTTTTTTATTAATCATTCTGTCCCAATCAATCAGTTCTTGTCAGAGCTTATTGCTGTGTTGGGGTTCTTTAAAAGAGTGTAATTTGAAGTGTTAAATCTATCCTATATCCAATAATTGCTGTGTAGAATTATGACATTTTATGAAGAATTATATACTGTATTACCCAGTGAAAATTTTAATGATTTTGCATATAGAAAAAAAAACTATAGTTATTCAAACGAATTCTGAAAGTTGGTTGAAGTAAAAAAAAATTGTAGCAGTTATCAGCACTTAAATTTAATACTACTAGTGCTACATGTTATGCTGTGACGATATTACTGTAATTAGGAATTTTTTAAATGCCGCGATTAACAGAAATGTTTTTAAGATGTTATGGAGTAAAATATTACTAACTGACCAAATGATTTTTTGACCAATTTTATGTCCAAGTTCAACATCTTGGTGTTGTATATTTCCAGAGAATAATTGTTAACATTCGATTTACTATCATTCCATATGTGTTAAGACATAGACAATCACAAAATGTATACCATTAGGTGCTGGCATCTGTATAATACTATTGTTTTTGTATCAATTAAGTCTGATTATCCAAATAAACATTCACTTTACATTATGTTTTTTTAAACTGTTAGGGTGTTTGTAGAGCTGGCATATATTTTTTTCATGGCCTCAATTTGACTGTCGTACTGCTCAAGATGTATTTGTGAATTTGTAAGCATTTTCATATGGAATAAAAATTAAGAATACTGTACATACTGTATTTGTCTATAGAAATTATTTTTGAGTGTGTTGGTGCACAAGTCGGAGATTAAAAATGAACATATCTAAGGATCAGCTAACTACTGTACAGTAACTAAACCTACAAAGAGTTACAGATTCTGCACTGACTGTTTAAAAGTCATGATTTAATATTTCAACATTTATTATTTGTCATCAAGGAATGATAGCTGACATGTGTAGCATTTAGCTCAGTTGGTTTAGCTGGTGGAAATCACTGTGCTGTGCGCTGAACCGTGACTGGTACATGATTCGATTCAACATTACACCACTCTCCTTGTGTTTGGGTTGAAGGGTCGAAATACAAGTTACTTGCGCACTGTCTTTCGGATGAGACGTTAAGCTGTTGGTTCCGTGTACAAAATGGCTCATATGCACGTTAAAGAACGCTGTGTACTTGTCGAAAAAGTGTGGGGAGATTGTCTCCTGGTGTACTGCCCAATCACCACCAGAAGGACCCCACTGAAACTACGTCCACTTTGGACTTTCGTGGGTTATCCTTGGTGTTCTATAACACCAAATCAAAAATATGTAACTCATGCCTGGGGTATGGAGGAATAAAGTATGTGGTACCGACGTGTCTGTCGGGTCGGATTTGCTATAAAATGATTATGATTTGATTCATTTGATGGCCATTTTCATTTCCTTCAACCGGAGGTGGACGGTGAATCCATGAACTGTACTGTATTCACCCAACAGATAACGGCCGGTGGATATCAGATTTCTCCAATTCATTAAAGATGTATTGTTACTTGATAAATGACAAAAATTAGATTTTGAAAATAACGTGCTCATCTTGAAGAAATACATAAGTTATGACGATGACACTAGAAATTAGGTTATTTTAAAATTATTTACCTCCAATATTGC
>JAOTQE010031887.1:0-10275 GCA_025631205.1 Nesometra sesokonis
TGGTGAATGCTGTGTTGTAATGACACAAATGGCATGGTGGCGAATGCTGTGTTGTAATGACACAAATGGCATGGTGGCGAATGCTGTGATGTAATGACACAAATGGCATGGTGGCGAATGCTGTGTTGTAATGACACAAATGGCATGGTGGCGAATGCTGTGTTTTAATGACACAAATGGCATGGTGGTGAATGCTGTGTTGTAATGTCACAAATAGCATGGTGGTGAATGCTGTGTTGTAATGACACAAATGGCATGGTGGTGAATGCTGTGTTGTAATGTCACAAATGGCATGGTGGTAAATGCTGTGTTGTAATGACACAAATGGCATGGTGGCGAATGCTGTGTTGTAATGACACAAATGGCATGGTGGTGAATGCTGTGTTGTAATGTCACAAATGGCATGGTGGTGAATGCTGTGTTGTAATGTCACAAATGGCATGGTGGCAAATGCTGTGTTGTAATGTCACAAATGGCATGGTGGCGAATGCTGTGTTGTAAGGAACTGAAGTTTGTGAGTTTGGATCACAACTTGATATTTTTATTTTTTTTGCACAAAAGAACATTTAAAGTTATTTGATGGTGGAGCCTATTACTGTAGATAAACATCATTAAATAATTATAATTTTCATTTGTGCGAAATTAAAATGTCTGAAAAGTGAGAAAAAAATGAATAGGGGATATTTCAAACTCAAGACCTCTGAATCTTTAATAAAGAAAGACAGCTTTTAAAGGGCAGATTAGTTTTATGTGTTGCATTTGCGACTCTGTTTTGCAGTTGCAGTTTCTGTTGTGATTGTGATTGCATTTTGTCTGATTCCATGCGTTTTTATAAGAGTTTGACATGCGGTCATTAAGGTATTAACATTCATGCATTTCAACAGAACAGTAGGAACTATCAAACAGCCCATTGTTATTAAGTTACGGAGTCTTAATCATAAAGAGAGGCACAGGTAGTAAGTAGGCATAAAAAATATACAACATTGTGAAGGCAAGGCTATTAATTCTATGAGCTTCTTCATTATTTTAGCACTCAACACATGAATGAATACCAGAATAAATCCACTTGTGTCACAAATTTCATTGGCACATGTGTACACAAGCTTATCAGAATTAATGTACAGACAATGATGAATATCTCTATTTTGTGATTGAAATAAGCACATGTGCTTCTGGACAATGCAGTGAAAACGGAGTGTTCTACTAATTAGAATCACTCTCACTGTAACCCATTGACATGATTGAACAACATCACAGGCGCAAACACAAAAGGAATCTGCCCTCACCAGACCATACCATCCTTGTAATGTGCAGGGGTGGGTCCAGGATCCGCCGAAATGAGGGGGGGGGGGCGCAGTTTTCCAGTCCGGGTGGGCGTGGTTGCCACATTATTTGTAAATTTTGGGCCCGACGCACTTAATCTAAGTTGGGGGTGGGGGGCGCAACTACGTAGTAATAATGCATGTTTCTTGATCAAACCTCTGCTTTGCTTTATATAGAGATGTAGAAGAAACACTGGGGTTATTGCTAGTAGTATTATCCCCTTGGAATCACTGGCCCACATGGCATGCTTCTGAAAGACTTGGTGGTAAGCATAATTGCTAGAAACCTTTAGTCAGCTGTTCCCTCCAGTTGGTATACTACCCTTGGATTCACAGACCAGTAACATGGTTCTGAGATACTTGGTGGTAAAGTAATTGCTAGTAGTAAACCTGTTGTCAGTGGTTCCCTCCAGTTGGTATTCTGCCCTTGGATTCACAGACCCACATGGCAAGCTTCTGAGAGAATTGGCGGTAAGCATAATTGCTAGAAACCTTTAGTCAGCTGTTCCCTCCAGTTGGTATTCTGCCCTTGAATTCACAGATCCATATGGCAAACTTCTGAGAGACTTGTTGGTAAGTAATGCTATAAGCCTTTAATCAGTGGTTCCTTCCAGTTGGTATTCTGCCCTTGGATTCACAAACTCATATAGCATGGTTCTGACAGACTTAGTGGTAAAGTTATTGCTAGTAGTAAACCTTTTGTCAGTGGTTCCATCCAGTTGGTTTTCTGCCCTTGGATTCACAGAACCAAGTGGCATGGTTCTGAGAGACTATTTGGTATGGTTCTGAAAGACTTGGCAGAAAGGTTATTGCTGATAGTAAACATTTTAGTCAGCTGGTCCCTCCAGTTGGTATTTTGCCCTTGGATTCACAGACCCACATGGCATGGTTCTGAAAGACTCGGCAGTAAGTTTATTGCTAGTAGTAATTCTTTAGTCAGTACAGTAGAGTACAGTAGTTCCCTCCAGTTTGTATTCTACCCTTGGATTCACAGACCCACATGACATGGGTTTGAGAAACTTGGCAGTAAGGTTATTGCTAGTAGTAAACCTTTCCTCAGTAGTTCCTCAAGTTAGTATTCTGCCCTTGGATTCACAGATCCATATGGCATAGTTCTGAGATACTTGGCAGTAAGGTTTTTGCTAGTAGTAAACCATTCATCAGTGGATCCATCCAGTTGGTTTTCTGCCCTTGAATTCACAGGCCCACATGGTATGGTTCTGATAATTTATCATTAATCCTACCTTTCAAATAGATTCTGTGATAAAACTAATAAAAAATCATAAACGACTCTGTTTCCTTGTTATTTTATTCATCAAAATACTCATGAAACTTTCAAGACCCATCAGTAGAATCACATTATTCTATTTCATTAATGGTATCGTCCCATACATTGGTATCGTCCCATACATTGGTATCGTCCCATACATTGGTATCGTCCCATACATCGTCCCATACATTGGTATCATCCCATACATTGGTATCATCCCATACATTATTCAATCTCCTGTCTTAAACTCAATGACATACTGTATTAGCATCATACTAATAAAATAAAGGTATTTAAACCTGAATTATTACTAGGAAATAATAATGTAATCAGAAAAATTAATAAAGAAATGATTTATATTATTCCCAATTTATAATAGTAAAACATTGATTTGTATTATTTTTACTAGTAAACTCAAACCATATTTTATGTATGTAGGCCAATAGTTCTGTGTATAATTTAAATCTGCAAGCTATATTTAGCATAAACTTAACTATTTGTTGACAATATTTTTACATAATTTATGGTATATGATTAATAGTTGATAATACTTTAAAAATCATAATAATCAAATTGAAATCAAGTGACATAACTTAGTACAAAATAAATTATCAGCATTTACTTTTATTATAAATGAGAAGCAGTGAAGACAGCTTAGATGTAAAGAAAAACAATTTCAGTCTTTAAAATAGAATAACGATTTATAAACTGTTAAAAAGATTAATTATAGAGAGTCTGTGAGTTAAAATTCGGCAATTAAAAATATTGTATGTGTACAACCAAAGAAAGGTTGCAGGAAGTGATAATAGCCATTAACCACAGTTATTTTAGATTAAAGAATCAGTCAAGATGGCTAGAAAAGAATAATCTGTGATTCAAAACTTTCATGGATCTTTACATAGACCAAAGAAGGCTTCAACTAATAAAACATTTCTCAGTTGAGATTCAATAAAATCCATTTAGTATACATTACATCACAAAATATACAGATTAAAACATTGAGATAATTTAATTGCTTCTTATGAATAATTATTTTACTTGTTTTTTTTACATTTTTTTTTTCAACAGTTCTTTTTAATTTCAGTTTAGTAACTTTTCTCATTATTTACATTATATATACAACTTCGATTTTCTTTGTGCTTTCTTGTTATTTGTGGAAAATGCAGAATTCGTTATAGCTATTTGTTGTTTTTGTGACATACAGATTTTGAAAACATTCAATTGTTTCTGTCAAACTTATTAGCCCAAGCAGCCCTCCATAGAGTCACATTAGGCCACGTTTAATGGGATTAGTGTGATGTTTCATACCTTCAAACATTTTTCATTGGTCAGTAGGCTATTATAATCGAAGTATCCTTTAATTCGCTCCAGGTGAGGTGAGCTCAAAACCGCTGGTAGAGCTGTTCTCTAACATGAATTTATAGAAGGTGGGTTGGGCTACTGATTTCAGTTATTACAGCAGTTTGCATATTTCTGTAATATAGCAGGTATATTGATTACTCTTATTCTTGAGTGTACCTACATTACCATAGTATAGCAGGTATATTGATTACTCTTATTTTTGAGTGTACCTACATTACCATAGTATAGCAGGTATATTGATTACTCTTATTCTTGAGTGTACCTACATTACCATAGTATAGCAGTTATATTGAACACTTTCATTCTTAAGTGCACTTAGTGTACATATGGATCATCAAATAGTTTCAGGCCTTGTCAGTTTAATGTCTGTGTTACTTCTTTTAAAACTACACAATTGCATTGACTACATTGTGCAACAAAATAATCTTTTAAATATGCCCATATCTTCAGAAGGTTTGACATAAGGCATTACAGGAACGTATACCTGTCTTCCACCTCCTTGTGACTTTGTGAATATAATTCCACTATCAAATAAAATGTCATTAGCAAATTCCCTTTGGAAATGCCAATTCTGTCCTGCCACAAGTAAACCTCCCCCATTTGTCACAAAACTCCTGATCTTTCTTAATTCCTTTGCATCAAATTTTGTATATATGTCAGAATAGATGACATTCACTGTTGACAATTTATCAGTTGTTATGACAGACACATTGAATCTTCCACCACGAAGGTTATTTCTGAACCGTTTGTAACTAGTGATGGGAACCAAAAACCCAATTTTATTACCATTTGAATTTGCTAACCATTTGCAGATATTGTTGAGTAATTTTGGAAAATCATTCCATGCACTTTGTCTTCTTTCCAGAAATTCTTCATGACCCAAGGCAACAATTCTTCCACGGCCACATGGTGCTACAGCAGATATTGCCTTTCCTTCTTTGCTCAGGATTAGAGGAAATGCTTCTCCACATGTCTTGATTGCTGATGGTTCAACCTCATAACCTTCTAAACGTCTAATGCCTCGAAACAGCTCTGCTTTAGTTGAAACTTCACTGATGTAATTATCTTTCATCACAATGGGATATTCTTTTTCAAAGTTTGATTCAATTGCATAGATTTGATTTCCACCTCCATATTCAGCAGAGATCTTGATTCCACTGCCTAGAAGCACATCATTAACCCAGTCATGTTTAAAGAACCAGTTATGACCAGCTACAATCAATCCATGGCCCTTTCGCATGTATGCATGGATTGCCAGAAGTTGTTTCTCACTGAATCTTGTGTAACTATCTGCAAAGATAGCATCAACATCATCTAGGTTATCTGTGGTTATTGCAGTAATGTTAAATCCTGCTTCACTAAGATTATCTTGTAGACTATTGTATCCTTGTGAAGAGAGTAATCCCAAAGTAGCAGGCTTTTTTCCACGTACCATCCAATGGTAGATATTTCGCAAGAGGAGTGGAAAGTCATCAGCTTCTCCTGTTTTCTTAACAAATGATTCATGACCAAACACCACAACCTGACCTCTCTCAAATGGTGCACCTGCAACAACAACCTTTCCTTGTTTGCTCTTTACTAATGGAAATGCACATTTTGAAAGCTTCAGTTCAGATGGCTCACATCCTCTTCCATCAAGCAGTGTGATGTTTCGTAGAATTTCATCTTTGGATGTCATTGCATCAATCATCATGTACTTGCAGCTACACACTTCTGTTACCTCTTTCTGCTCCTCTGGTTCATAGACCTGGTCTCCACCTCCAAAGTTATTGGTAATCTTTATTCCACAACCCAGTAAAACATCATTGGCATGCTCTTGCTTAAAAAACCAATTTTCACCAGCAACTAGCAATCCACCACCACTTGTAACAAAGCTATAGATTTGTAGTAACTGTTTTTCATTAAACCTTGTGTAACAGTCTGTAAAGATAGCTTGTACAGAACTTAACTCCTCTGTCTTTATGTCAATTACTTCAAAGTTGGCATCAACAAGGTTAGCTTTCAAGATATCATAACCGACAGAAACAAGCATTCCAACTTTCTTAGCCTCTCCTTCTAAGATCATTTCATCAAATATGTTCCTTACCATAAGTGGGAAATCATCAGGACCTTCGCCCACCTTCTTAACAAAATCGTCATGACCCAAGACAACAATTTTTCCTTTCCCAAGTGGGGCAACGGCAGCAACAGCAAGGTCTTGTCGGCTAATTACAAGAGGAAATGCATCACCAGAGAGTTTCAGTTCAGAAGGTTCTATTCCAGTAGCATCTAGTCTTCTTACAAATTTCAATATTTTCCTTTTTATCATTGACTTATCAAAGATGGCCTCTTTATTCTCCAGTGATACTTCGGGTTCATATGTGCCCAAAAGCACCTGATGACTGCCAGCAGGTCTGGTAGTTATTTCAATTCCACATCCTAGTAAGACATCATTAGCGAATGATGTCTTGAACTGGCAGTTTTGACCAGTTACCAGGAGACTACCACCTCCTCTAACAAAACTCTGAATGTTGATGATACTGCTTTCATCATACTCTGTATAACACTCAACAAGAATTGCATCAGATGTGTGTATTTCATCAGTTGTCATAAAGCTGACGTTAAATTTGTTTTCACTCAAATGCTTTTCCAGATTTTTATAATCTCTTGCTACTAAAAGACCTATATTAGGTGCAGGCTTTTCATTAGTCAGCCATCGAAATGTGTTCACAATAAAGAGTGGAAAGTCATCAGAAGAAACTGTTTCTTTCACAAGAGCTTCATGACTGATACACATAATCTTACCCTGACCAAGAGTAGATGCAGCAATAACAGTATCACCATGTTCTGTCTCTGCAAGAGAGCATGCCCTGTCAGAGACTTTTAAGACAGATGGCTGTATGCTTCCTATAACTAAATTTCTAACATCCCTAAACAGCACCTTCCTGGCAGTTACTTCATCAAGTGGAAGGCTTGGGATGTCAGAAGATTGCTTAAGCAGATCGCCAACACTCCTTAAGTTATTTGATATATATAATGGACCAGTACCACCATAATAGTCGGTGATGTATATCCCACAACCTTGAAGTATGTCATTAGCATAGCTTGTCTTGTATTCCCAGTTTTGACCAGCAACAAGCATCCCAAAACCTTTCTCCATAAATGTATGAAGTCTCACTAATTGATCTTTAGTGAATCTTAAATAGCAGTCTGTAAACAAAACGTCAATTTCATCCAATTCATCAGTACTTATAACAGATACCAAAAACCCATTCCTGATTAGGTTGACATTAAGATCTTTATAACCCTTTTCTACTAACAAGCCAACACGAATCTTTTCCTTTTTTGGGGCTAACCATTTCATAGCATTACAAACCAAAATCGGGAAATCGCCCACACTATCAACACGACTGACAAATTCCTCATGGCCAAACACTATTACCCTTCCTTTAGCATAAGATGACCCAGCTACTACAAATTTGCCTTTGCCCATGTTAACGAGAGAGAAAGCTTCACCGGCAAGTCGTAGTATGGATGGAACTTTCGAGCGAGAGTAAACCTGTTTAACATGCCTCAGAATGCCAGCTCTTTCTTCTATTTCACCCAAAACAGGAATCTATAAGTGAAAAATAAAAAGGAGTAGATCGTTATAGAGATGATGTTTTAGTTTCAAAGTATTAATTAGCATCTCAACTGTTACAGTTAGATGTTGTAAACCAGATGTAAGTAATTTTTAAAAGCTGGTGCATATGCGGCAAGGTATAAGCAAAACCACCAAGCTGTTGCACAGGGAATTATTTAGAAATAAGCAAATAATTAGCAGGAAATATAAACAAATAAAAAGGAAATTTTGTATGTTTTGTTTTATAACTTTGGTTATAGATGTCTGATTTTAATAATTGACCCCTCATTTTAATGCTTATAACTAGTGCAATATGTTTTCAAAAACTATTTTCAATTTAGCGAAAACTTGGTGGTTTTGCCATGATATGCCACATATTTGTAAAATGAAAATGAGAGTCTGTAATGTAAGTTTGGTCAAGATATTGTAAATAATAAATACTTCAGCAAACATTGGTATTTCAACTTACATCAACTGTTTCCGAAGACTTAGGTTTTGTCCACTTGACTGAACCACCAGGCATCTCAGAGATTTTAATTGAACAACCAAACAGGATGTTATTGGCATATGTGCTCTTGGTATACCAGTTGTTGCCAGCCACAATCAACCCTGATCCCGCTTGTACATAAGAGTGAATTCTTGTAAGTGCTTCCTCGGAGAACTTTGTGTAACAGTCGGCAAACACAACATTCACAGAATCTAGTTCATCTGTGTTGATATCTTTGTAGTTAATTCCATCAGCCTTGAGGGTTGCCTTTAATCCTTTGTAGTAGTTAGAAATCAAAAGGCCAACTTTGTAGTCCTTGGATTTATTTGAAGCCCACTTCAACATATTGATTGTCAATTGGGGAAAGTCATCATGGTTTTCCTTTCTGTTGATGTAAGATTCATGGCCCAGTGCAACAACTCTTCCTTTGCCCTTAATAGCTGCAGCAACTATGACATCCCCATGGTATTTTATAACAGGAAAAGAGGTGCCTTCGATGTCAAGAACAGATGAAATTGTGCTTTCTCCATTTAGTTTGCTTATGCCTTGTAGAATGTAGTTAGTGTGGGCTTCATATGAGCTATCAAGTTCTGCCTGTTTGTAAAAATACAATACATGATCAGAAAAAATGTAATAAAACTCTTTTTAAACACTGTCAAATTAATGTTAAATATATACAATTGTATTGCACAAGCTTAATAATACTTATCTTAAATGAATTATTTATATTTGAAAAGGGATTTCTGTGTTAGGCATGCAGAAAAATATGTTTACTACTAGGTTTGTTGTATGTCAACAGAAATCTACAAATCCTGAATTTACAATAATGTTAACAAGAAAAGGTTTTTGTACACTTATGACTGGATGGGAAATTTATGTGAGTCAGCATTACCTGTCCTGGTGTACGTGTTGGTTGGACATTATACACCCTTGCCTCACTTCCTCCATATTCAGCTGTAATTGTTATACCAGTGTCAAAGAGGATGTTGTTACAGTAATTGGTTTCTTCATACCAGTTATTGCCAGCAACCAACATACTTCCTCCACTACAGACAAAGTTGTAGATCTTTAAGAGTTCACCTTCAGTAAATCTTGTCTTAGAATCTGCAAATATAGCATCTGTCAACTGCAGTTTATCTACATTGACATCCAGCAGGTGGAACCCAGCCTCTAGAAGGTTTGCCTGAAAATCCTTATATCCACCTGACACTAACAAACCAATGTATTTTTCTTCTTTATTTCCTTTCTTGCACAACCACTTGAAGATATTACCCACAAGAACAGGAAAATCATCCTCTCCAGATTTTTTGTTGACATATGCTTCATGTCCAACTGCAACAATCTTGCCTTCACCACAAGGAGAAGCAGCAATGATTGATTGACCATGTTTGCTCTCCAAAATTGGTACTGCCAAACCTGTTAACTTCAGATTAGATGGTTCATTACTGCTAAGATTCAAGTATTTGATATTTTCCATGATGGTATCTCTTGCTTCCACTTGATTAATTCCGCTCTGAACCTGAAGTAAATAAATAAATAAATAATAACAATTGTTCACATGGTTTTGAATTTCATAAAAGTACCACAAAGATATAACCACCCTCCCTGTCAGGAATGTGCATGCATGTCCAACTGTGTTTGCATTGCACCACGGACATGTTCCTGCTTCTACCAGTGAAAATAACTTCAGAATTCCCTTGCGTCCTTCTCATATTACTTTTAAAGTCACCCACTAACAATGGTTGGTTAATTGTGAACTCTGATATGTGGCAGAGCTAATCCAAATAAGACATAATTCGAAAACATGAAAATTGAATTATTTATGGATTATAAATCTCCACGTTATTATCTTTAGCATGCAAAAAAACAATCAGTTTCATACGATGTTTCCTTGTGAAGTTATGAACAATAATAATAATAATAAATAAATACGGATACTTGATCACCTAAAGGTGTTTTTCGTCAAGGCCGTGCAAGACCATGATATTTAAATATAGTAAAAATGAAATAATAACTAAACTACAGTACATTGAAAAAAAACTACAACTATATACATTGACAAGCAAAGAAACCAAAGTTACAATTTACTATACTGTACTTGACTTCCTAATTGAATACATTGTCAAGGTACTGTAAAGTACTTCTAAAGAAAAAAAAAAGGATATAAAATAAAATGAAATTATAGAACCAACAAAAATACATGATATATGATTATAGTTATAATTATCTTAAA
>JAOTQE010031898.1:0-21770 GCA_025631205.1 Nesometra sesokonis
AATTTTTCCGATCTTAGTCGGATTTTCTCTACTGTTACGTTTAACAACATATATATATATATATATAGATATTTGCAATGGTAGTCTGAATAGGGTATTAGAGCATGTGTACGCAATAAAACAAAAATTAGGCTTAAACACTGTAATTTTTTTTAAGTTTAAGATAAGTTAAAAATGAATTATAAAATATACCCTTTGAAAAAAATAACACCATTTAACTAGGTTGATCTACCATGTTAAATTATTAGGGAGATCTACCTAGCAACACAAAGAACTACCTAGCAAGGTAGGATATAATTACCCTGCCTGTTGATGTTTTTAATGCCTTAAGGTTAAATTTATTCTAAATAATGGCTGTATTTTCCTATGTATACTTGTAGAGCATTGCTGACTATCCTTGGTAATCCCCTGATATGGTTGTTTTTATAGGGTTGACCCTGTACCTTCAGGGGCGCAGTCAGAGGGGGGTCGGGGGGTCAGGACCCCTAAAATTTTGAGAAAAAAAAAATTTGCTAGTAAAAAAGCAACCAGCCACGCCCACCCGGATCTCGGGCAAATCCTGCCGCGACCACTGCTGACCCCCCCCCCCTCCTTCCATTCCATCCTGGCTGCGCCCCTGACCTTTATCTACCTTGTCACTACCTTTATCTACCATATTAACAGAGTTATTTTTTTCAAAGGGTACACACTGATGTTAGGGTGAAATGGGAAGCTTGTTAAATTTAGCAACTCATGGCAGGAAATGGTATTCTAATGCTTTTTCAAACACTAAAGGAAAGAAAAAGATTAATAAATGGTTATGTAGTCAGAAAAATATATAGTCACCTTCACAATTTGAGAGTTCACACTTGCCGTTTAGCCCAACTGAACTATGGTTAGTTTTTATAAAAAACTAGACAAAACTTACAATATAATTAAGGTTTTCTGAATTTAGTTTAATTTAAAATTTACAACGTTGAAAATTTACATGAATACCAGAATAATACTGAGTAATGAAAGATGTTCCAACCTCTAAAATTGGAAAGATTTTTCAAAGTGCACCCTCTATCTTAAAATACTGTGCCTTCTACTGTGTTTTATGGTGGAGAAAAACAGGCCAGAAAGGAGTACCAATTACAATACATTTAGAATGATTTACACATTTTTTATTTTAAAAGTAATGTATTTATTGATTAAATGTTATTCTAAGCCAAATTATGGTGCTAGAACATGTTTAAATTTTAACAGAAATTCGGGAGATTGCTTACAAAATCGGGAGATTGTTAAAATTTCGGGAGTCGACTCCCGGACAAATCGGGAGGGTTGGAATCTTGTATGAGAAATACAGTTAATGCTGCTGACAAACTATTTTACTTTGTCTTCATTATTATACTTGCACCATTCAAATTCTGTAGTGCCACCCAAATACAAATTATCTTCAATGTCCCATTTGAAATGCACCCTGGGTCCCTATGACATGCATCGGTTAATGTAAGAATGGCCATGAATAAATAATGATAAAAGCGATTTTATAAACTAAAAAATTGTGGTGATGCACGGTTTGCCACTAGTGTTGCAAGTAACGTTTTCGAGGGGGATGACTGTCGGACCACTCATACCTACCTACTACTAAAGGCAAGTTGATTACTAATACTGCACTCCCTGAAGAGAAAAATGAAATTCAATACATGGGACCCTGGATTGGTCTGCCTTCTACTTAGGCCCAGGGATGTAATTATGATGGGCGGTTGTGGGTGGGGCCACCCACCCAAAAACTTATTTTAAGGCCTTCCACCCAGCCTAATTCCAACCTGTATACCTGTCAACTCTCACGCATTATGCGTGAGTCTCGCGCATTGGAGCCTATTTTTGATGTCTCACGCATAAATAAATTTTCTCACACATTAGAAGATTTCTCACCCATAAACAGTCATTTCAACAGCTTCTTTCATGTAAAACACAATATAGAGCAAAATACGGTAAAAACCACCCCCAAAACAGCGATAATTTGGGCAGAAACGGGCCAAAAATGGCCAGATGACTTTTTTTTTTTTTTTTTGCTTGTCAGATCTAAATGGGAGAGAATGAGGCCCAGATAGTGGTGGCGGGGTTTATCTTACGCATCGGGGAGTAAAAAAAAGTTGGCATGTATAAACCTGCCACCCACCCTAAGCATATAAAAAAGGTAAATTTTTTTCTCATCATTTTACCATCCACCCTCACATTGTTTCTACCTACCCAGTGGCGGCCCCGTCGGGCGATCTTTGCCCCCCCCCTCCCCCATCGGGGAGAAAATTAAGGTTTCGTCGGGGGCATTGCAGGGTAAATGCCAATTTGGGACAGACAAAGCCTCAACACCAAAACGGGCTGAAAAACACGCAAAACAGGCCAAATAACGTTTTTTTTTGCTCGTCAGACTGAAAAACTGGGACACGCCTACCTCAAAAATAAACTTGCCCAACTCGTCGGGGGCCCGTTCCCCCTGTCGGGGGAATTCCCTGCTGCCGGGGAATTCCTGGCGCCGCTACTGCACCCACCCTTGGATTTTTTCTAGCCACATCCCTGTAGGCCCTAGCTCATTCTATGCCTATCCAGGTAGGGTCAGGCCTATTAATTAGGGCCTTTATTTAGAAATTTGTAAAATTGCATGATTTATGCATACTAAATGGCTTCGTTAACAAAAGGGTCGAAACGTCTTTGTGAGTGGAGAGGCTCACAGGTAAGCATGTTTGACCTAACTCCGGGACAAGCCAGATCGCAAGTTCTCACCTTCAAATACCAGCGAAAGTCATCACCTTCTGTCCGCAGATT
Source organism: Nesometra sesokonis (assembly GCA_025631205.1). Classification (NCBI taxonomy): domain Eukaryota; kingdom Metazoa; phylum Echinodermata; class Crinoidea; order Comatulida; family Antedonidae; genus Nesometra; species Nesometra sesokonis. The sequence goes on from JAOTQE010031898.1 coordinate 2,791, forward strand.
GGTAACGTTTTCCAGGTTAGCCCGAATTTGAAGGCCAATGCGCTACAAATATGAATGTAAAAAGGTAAGCATATTCTAATTATTACATGTAATATTAAAAATTAGAGGTATCGATAAATGGACGTCAACTTACCACCATGTTTGTTTAAAGATAATAACACCAGAGGGCGATAGACAAGTAAAATGTTTTTTTTTTCATAAAATTAAAATGTTGTTTTCATTGGACAAAAACGGGTTTTTTTCGCTTTTTGATACAATTATAAGCCAAATATCATAATGTTCAAGATCTTTTAGTTTTAATGTAGTGTGAGAGCAATTTTTAATAGAAGTAGGGGGAAGTGGCAGCACTACAGGGGACGGGGCCGGGGGCTAAATCCCCCTGTCGGGGAACCTTCCCTCTGTCGGGGAACCTTCCCCCATCGGGGAAAAAATTAAGGTTTTGTCGGGGGAATTGTAGGGTAATAAGACAGATGAAGACACAACACCAAAACGGACTAAAAAGCACGCAAAACACGGCAAATAAGGTTTTTTTTAGCTCGTCAGACTGAAAACCGGGGAAGCGCCCACCTCAAAATTAAACTTGCACAACTTGTCGGGGGACTCGTGACCCCCTGTCGGGGGCATTGCCCTGCTGTCGGGGAATTCCTGGCGCCGCTACTGGTAGGGGGCTTTAGTAGGCTTGAGTTGATGTAAATAATAATAATAATAATAATAATGTGGCATTAATAGCGCTTATTGCCAAGGCCTCTAAGCGCTTCACAATTATTACCCCCAGTCATTGGAACAAACACCTAGAGAATACAATCCATTCCATAACGTTGCAGCCGTAATCAGCCCATATGGCATTTGTACCTCCCAGGTACCCACTTATACACCTGGGTGGCGAGAGGCAACGTGGATAAAGTGTCTTGCCTAGGAACACAAACAGTAAAGACATTACAACCTTATAGCGATGCAAAACCAATAGGAACTCTGACCGGCTTGAACCATTTCGAGTTCAAGACATCCATATCGTAGGATCCATACCAGATACTGTACCATTAAAATTGCCCTGCTCACAGTTAACACCGATTGCAATATCGTTAACGTAACAAAGAAAAAGAAGGGCCTAGTTTTCTTTCTTGAGGTACACCGTATGTTGCAGGAATAGATACCGTAGCATTCACAGACGACCTAAAATCGTCTGAAATTTTCAAGATTTTGTAATTTTATTTTCAGAAATATATTTATAGTACATTATTGGCCTTGGCCCAGTGTCGCCTCGTCTGTTTTTCTATTCTGGCACGGCACTGCATTTGTTCTGTTGTCTATCAAAATTTGATCATTACTTTCTTGATTCTAATCCCATGGATGATTGGTTTATAATTTTATTAATCAAAAGAAAATTTGTAAATTGTGTTGAATGCTTTTTGGACGCCCCTTATACTTACCATTGACATAATCAGTGCGTATAATTTGCAATGTATCTGAATCCCGAATAAAATTCATATAGGCTCTAGTCCTAGGCATCTTCCTTTTGAGTAAGTTTTTATTACACCGCTCTTTCAATTTTTTCCATTAGGGATTGGCCGGTACAAATTGAGTTGCATCGTAGGTGGGATCAAATTGAGAAAATCAAATAGGTTTGAAGTCAATTTTTTGACAAATTAGTTTTAATTAGTTATAAGTACTATGGTACTTCATGGTATTTCATTATATACTTTTTATGTCAGTTTTCATGCAGGAAAGTGCCCTTCACGCAGATTTTTTGAGATTTATATCTGCTAACATTGATTTGCCATCGACAAATGAAAATAAATTTATTCTAGGGTAAATACTCGTTTACACTAAGGTGATAATGATTAACGATAAATGAATAAAAAAGAAGGTATTGCTATATAATTTTTTTTTTAAATGGAGGGGTTTACATACTAGATCGATGCAATCTTTATTTAACATTTATATGGATATAAATATTATTTTTACAATTTGTATCAACATGACACCATGTGGCAGAGCCAAGCCAAATGAGGCGTAAGTCGCAAAGCCAGTTTTCCACAATAGGCAGAATTTTTTTTATTGAATTTTTACAAATTTTGTTTCATTCCAAAACATAAGAGTTTAAACATTCAACTTTCATACTACAAAACATTCTAGGTATATGATAAAAAAATGTTTATAATTGTATCAAAAACCGAAAAAAAACCGTTTTTGTCCAATGAAAACAACATTTTATTTTTTATGAAAAAAAAAACATTTTACTTGTCTATCGCCCTCTGGTGCAATGAGCTTGCTTAGTAAATGTATAATGATAAGCAACTTTCAAATGTAGTTTTCTCAAAACTTACATTTAAAATGTTCAAACTTCGATTGTTCATAACTTTACAAAGAAACATCGTATGAAACTGATTTTTTTTTGCATAGATAATAATGTCACTGGGTAGTTTAATAATCTATAAATAACTAAATTTACAATTGTTTGAATTATACCTCATTTGGCTTGGCTTTGCCACATTTTCAGTAAATAGATTAGTCAACGACTTTGTTGTTTTAATTGATTTAATTTGTGACAGTAACATTTTTATAATATACACAATGAAGATTCACACTGTCGTAGTATAAATACTTCCCAAATTTCTTGTACTTTCCATAGAAACCAATTATTTTATCCATTTATTCTTAATACTTATGGCACTGTACTGTAATACAGCATTCTTAATTTGAGTCATGTGAAAATTTAAACCATCGTTGGGATAAACCTGTTACAGAATCATTAACACATGTGGTTGATTTTTTATATTATAAACCTATCATGAGAGGTGTCCACAAAATCCTGATCCATCTCAAAATTTGAATTGCCCCTGCGTGACTAATAAAATACAAAAGAAAATAAATAATTGTTAAAAAATTAAAAAATAAAATAAAATAAAATTAAAATTTAACAGCAACTATTTAAGTATGTCACATCAATTTTTTTAGTAATTCTCACCTTAGGTCCAACCTTTGTGGGACTGTGGTGGACGCAGTTTTTCCATCAGTGCCGTCTCCTCATATTCATGGATTTTCCTCTAGCCAGATACAAACAACAGTGACCAGCAATAAAAAAGCAGTTGAGGGTTTTAATGGTTCGGATGAACTTCCTTTTCTAGCAACCCCGATTCGGGTGAACTCCATTGTCTACCGACCCCAAATCATGCCTTAGAACCTCAGTCATTCAATCACGTGAAATCAAATTTAAAGAGTGTCATTTCTGAATATCCAGAGATGCCTCATTCTACATATTTTCCAATTCAACCCATTATGATAAAACTGAGTGTTTCTTTTTATATTACCAACTCATGCCTCAATTTTGTTAAATTGCACACTTTGAAGCTCCGTGGATCTAGGTGTCATTAGTCTAAAGTTTTCCCATCTCAACACGAACCATGGTGGGACTGAGGTGGGTGTTGCTTTATCTTTACATTCAAATGGTAACACTGTCATAATGTACCACAACTGCGTTAAATTCAGACACTTTCAAAATCATTTACAAAATTATGTAGCGTCATTTCTGATAATCTAGATTTTCCACATTTACTAATTCTAAATTTTGCCTCTACAAAATTCCCAAAAGGACTTTTTTGCTTGTTAAAACATCATCGGCTTTGATCACAACCCCCTTCCCCAAATCATGGATGCGCATTCCGAGTATTACGTGATGTAGTTATCCTCAGAGAAAAAAAACACTTATTTACCAGAAAGTATGATTATAGGTACGTTTAGATGTAAGCATAACTATCACACTTATCAAAGACTGATAAATTTTCTTAAATCAAAACACAAGTAACATTACGCTTAAGACCCTATATAGACTTTTAAAACTTTTTTACAAACGCAAAACAAATACAGATTTATCTGCTTTAATTTCTAGGGTTCACTCAAAAAAGAATTCAGTCTTTTTTAATACTTGGAAGTAATAAAATTACAAATATGGTAAATCATTATTTATGAATTTTAATACAATATCTTCAAATTTACAGTGGTTTTAATTTTTTACAAAATATGCCTGTCATTTTATATGAGACTAAAGCACCTTTTTTCGGGTAATGCTAGCTTATTGCAGCAACACTACTGTTTTGTGGTTTGGAGGTTTTGAATGTCAAAGTTGAAAGTGTTGACAATAAAATACAAATTACGTGGGCCCACCAAATACAAACTTTTTTCCTATGCTATGCTCAATTACATGTATTTTATTTTGTGGCAAACAGTAAATGTTTTGATGCATTAGTTAAAAACCACCTCACAATTCTTTAAACGTGTAATATGAAACCCTGACAAATTATGTGATTTATTGTTACGGTAAGTTCATGATGGGAAAAAGCTAATATTCAATGTTAATTATGAAATCATACTTTAATATTTGCAAGCATTGTGTCAGAATTAACACTAAAAAAATACCCTTATTCTTGGTATATGTTGCATTGTTGCAATAGCACAAGTTAATGCGAGTTAACAATGACAGAAAGACAGGCTTAATAAAATATTATGTATAAGGAACATCATGGTTCATCATCTTTTAGCTGCTCTTGGCATGATGTATACTTTGACAGGTTTACAAAGTTGTAGTGCACACTGCTTCTCACTGCTACCAATCTGTGGGGCCAGCGGAGCTTTAGAACCATCCATTGTATAGCCTAGTACAATACAGATTTCAACCTGGCATGGATCTACACACAAAAAAACAACACAAAAACAATCTATTATTCAGTCTTCTCAGATAAGGACTATAAACTGTAGGCCCAGTGTATACATACGGCTTGTGTGCACTATAAAGAACCCAGTACATCTTTCGAGACGAGTAGGGGGTTACCCCGGTGTACTGGTCCATACATCCCCTGCTGTGGACAGATGAAAAAGCGCTTGTATCAGGCAGCAGGACATGACGTGACCCTTAGGGGCGTAGAAAGTCAAATGAATGTGTTTGTTGTTTAACACACTGTTGGATCTTGAATAAATAAAATAAAATAAACAAACCTTATTTTTAAACATTCAAGTCTTCTTTTTTTGTTATTTGCTTCTAGACCCAGTTCTGTTGCTGAGCAACAGTGGTGGAGTGTATAAAACGCTTAACTTGTCACTGAAATTATTTTACAAGCTTGTCTTCAATTCCCCTTCTTGACTATACAAAAAATAGCATTGTTTTAAAAACAATCAATTGCACCCTCAATCTTTCCCAACAATCGCCTGAAAAGCTCTATTACTTTTTTTTTGTTTCACCCACTTATTTTATTTTTTTCCCCCAATTTTAATTATTTCTTGATTTTCGACATGATGTCACAAAATTAAAATACGAGACAGTACCTACTTTGGGACGCTGTCTCGTAAGAGTAAAATTAAATGAAATTGGTCAGTCCATAACGGCTGACTAAGTTTCCATTTGATCTCACAGGATCTATTTGATTGATTATTTTCAACAACATTTAAGGCATATACCTCAGAAAAATATATGGTAACTAAATAGCTATTATATACAATAGCCTAATACAGTCAAAACTTGTCTAAGTCAAAAACTCAGAACTTTGCCAACATTGAAATATTTCTATGTCGAATTCTGCCCACTCATGTCAGACTAATTCCATTAAATTACAACTCTCTAATTTGATTTTTCCAAGTCCAAACTTTTCTTCAATGCCACTGTGGATTGACTTAGGCAAGTTTTACTTAATTAATAAGATAGATAGCTTAGACTAGCCAGAGCTAAAGGGTTCAGATCCATTTTCAGAGCTCCCAAGTTGGAAATCCAGAAATCCTGGAGATTTTGTCGCTAGCGTTCGTACCTGTTTTTGGGTACTATATGGACATCTAAAAGTGAAATTATATGAACAACATGCCTTGATTGTTACAAATTAAAATGTGTTTACTATATTTGGCAAAATTGTTGACAAACAAACATTCAAAAGACCGATTAGTGTCCAAATAAATAAAAATACTACATATTCTTTTGCTTATATTGCTAATTTATCAAAAATCCTGGAGATAATCCTGAAAAATCCAAATTCCTGGAGAAAAGTGGGTATTTCCTGGAGCCCGGGAGATGATGCAATATTCCTGGAGACTCCAGGCTAATCAAAGAGACTTGGGAGCTCTGCATTTTGGTGCTTATGCCATATCTAAGGGACAATAAAATGGACATATAGAAAAACTATTACAAATAACATATAAAAGTATGTGTTATTACCTGACCAGAGGGAATGTGATAGGTAAACTTGCGTGACAAGACGGTGACGAAGTGAGTTTAAATGTCGAAAGTCAGACATTCTTGGTGTAAACAACTGGGTTTGGGTATCTGGAAACTTAACCTAATATTTGAAAAAAAAATAACAACATACCTGTATCTATTATTCAAACAAAAACAACTAATGATTCAATAATTTAAAAACAGCAGAATCCCAAATTGTAATATTTTACAGTCACAATAGTAATATAGAAATACGATATTAAACATATATAGAAACCATTCAACATGAAGAATAAAATATTTCATAACATTATATATAAATAATTTATCAGATATTAAACATTCAAATTTTAAAGGATTAAATTGATAGATACTCAGAAATATTCTTCTTTTATTTTCATAAGGTCAGGCATTGGACTGTTTCGAAATGTTTAGTTTTTATAAAAGAGGAATTTCATAAATTAATTAATTTTCAATGTATAGTTATTAAAATCCTAACCAATTGCGCCCATGTAGTTTTTGAAAGTTTTTTTACATAATTAGAATTGTGGGTATGTGTTGTACTGTTGTTATATAATGCAATAATCCTGCAAAACTTGCACTTTCATAATTTTAAATTTCCGTACAACCATGGGAACAAAACACATGTTTTAAAACCATAAGTAAGTCAAACTTATTTCTTTAAAAAGGTGGATTTCTATTGCATAATTCTACCAACAATACAGTCGGCCTTCTCATTTGCACATCCCTTGGTCTGGAAAGTAACTGAAAATGAGAATGTTCATAAATGAGAAGGTCCATAAAAAATGATAAAAGTAAATAAATCTTAAAAACTAGGTGAAGGAAAACCAAAAAAAAAACAAACAACTAGAATGGGCATTATGAACCCACACTTTTGAGGATTATAAAAAAATAAACAAAAAAACAAAAACAAAAACTGTTAACTTTCCACCTGTTTTTCCATTGGTTTTAAAAAAGCATTTATGGAATGTGGTTCATGATGACATCACATCCTGATCATACTTAGACATATCAATAACATTAAAATGAAATGTTTTGTCAAATAAAATTTGAAAGACTGGAATGAGCCTAAGCCTTACCTGTATTTGAATACACTGAATATGTTCAACATTCTCTAGCATGCAGTCAATATTAAGAGCTAAAGCTAGCCCAGCTGTGAATCGCAGTGGGTTGTCAGAACCACCGGCAGGCTCGAATATCTCAGCAGATGCCTGCTTGACTTGGTTGTCTAGTATTAGACATGGCACTCTATGATGGAACAGTAACGGCTGTAGGAACTTGGCAAGTATGCCAGGCTTGCTAGCCTCAAACTTGTGCATTTCAGAAAACAGAGCCTGGGTAAAACTATGAGGCTGTAGGTTATTAGCTGCAAAATACCTTTGAAGAAACATAAAAAAGAAATATTTATTTATTGAACCAATACAACAGCAGACACAAATCTGCCACTTACAGTAAGGTAAGATCTATTAGAATGTATTTTATTCATTTTCCAACCATCCATCTCAGCTTGTGGTGAGTCTTCACATACACAAGATTAAAACCATAATGTGGACTTAAATCTTTTTGTCACATGTTATTAAAGTGCCAAAATCATAAAAGCAATACAAAATAAATCTTGATTCTGTAAAACAAACACTCCAGAAAATCAAACAAAATTGATTGATGGGTGCAAAAGGGTATAGGGGTGGTTTTGGCAGTTATTTGTATGGGTACAATTGTACTATTTAGCTAAACCCAAGAATACAGTCAACAGTCCCAAAACTGACAATTTTGTTTCATTTCATCTATTTATTTTTTTTTTTTTAGTTTTGGGACTTCAGAAAATGGTTTTTCCGGTTCGGTTTTAAGAGAGTTCACTATATGTACGTACCTCTGTAAAATACTCAATTTCATTAGATAATTTTCGCATTGTTGGTGTATGTTATTTTTACTTGAGCTACTGGACATAGAGCGCCCTCTCAATTGCACTAACAGCTGCAGCGTGATTGCTCTTAGTCTCAACTGGTAAACGGATGCTAAGTCTTGAGCACTGCACCCAATGAAGAGATGTTCTAGCTGATATGAGAGCTCAATCACCTAAAGTCAACATACAGAGTATTAGAAATGTACCAAATGTATTCTACAGCAGTTCCTACTGCACTTAGTTTGAAGTTTGTAAACTATAGTTGCAGTACTGTTGATTTTAGTACACTGAAATATGCTGCAGTACCATTAATGTTTATATACTGCACATACTTATGTATACTGCAGTACTTTTGATGTGTATATACTGTACTCTACCTGCTTCAGTAATGTTGATGTTAATATATTTCTGTGTTGCAGTACTTTTGAGACGAATATTTTGTACTGTACCTGCTACAGTACTGTTAATGCTAATATACTGCATGTGTTGCAGTACATGTGAATATAACGTACTGTATCTGCTTCAGTACTGTCAATGTTAATATATTGCATATGTTGTAGTATTTTTTATGTGTATATACTGTGCTTTACCTGCTGCAGTACTGTTGATGTTAACATACTGAAAGTGTTGCAGTGCTTTTGATGTGTATGTACTGTACTGTACATGCTGCAGTACTGTAGACGTTAATATACTGCATATGTTGCAGTACTTTTGATGTGTATTTACAGTACTGTACCTGCTTCAATACTGTCGATGTTAATACACGGCAAGTGCATTACATTTTGTGTATATACCGTACTTACCTGCTGCAGTACTGTTGATGTTAACATACTGCAGTATGTTAATGTTAATATACTGCATGTGTTGCAGTACATGTGAATATAAAGTACTGTATCTGCTTCAGTACTGTCAATGTTAATATACTGCATATGTTGTAGTACAGTATTTTTATGTGTATATACTGTGCTTTACCTGCTGCAGTACTGTTGATGTTAACATACTGAAAGTGTTGCAGTATTTTTTAATGTGCATGCTGTACTGTATCTGTTTCAGTACTGTCAATGTTAATATACTGCATGTGTTGCAGTATTTTTTATCTGTATATACTGTTCTTACCTGCTGCTGTATTACTAATGTTAACATACTGCATATGTTACAGTATGTGTATATACTGTTCTCTACCTGCAGTAGTACGGTTGATGTTAATATACTGCATGTGTTGCGGTACTTTTAGGTGCACCCGCTGCAACACTGTTGATGTTAACATACAACATGTACTGCAGTACTTTGGACCTGTATATTCTTCACTGCACAGGCAGCAAATATTGTTGATTTTAATATAATGAAATGTGTATTTCTGTGTATATCTGTGTACAGTATTTACTCTACCTGTTGCAGTACTGTTGACATGCAGTACTTTTTAAGTTTCTATACTGCAGGTGCTACAGTTCATTTGTTATTAATTTGATGTTTAATTTATTTTAAAGGGACTTTTTTTCAATCAAATATGATGGTTACCTTCTTTGTAATTGCAGAAACTGTAAGATTATGTTGAGGGCACAGTGGAGCTGGTACTGACCACTGCTTATCTTTCATGGCCTGCAAGTACAAAAAACACAAATTGATAAATAGAAAGATGGAATAGAAAAATGATTAATATTGGTGTCAAATTGTTATGAATATGAACTGACTACTGCTTATTTTTCATGGCTTGTAAATACAAAAAAAAAACCAATTTGATACCCAGAATATAATGTGGCTTCAATACCAAAGATGGAATATAAAAATGGTTAATATTGGTATCAAAATGTTATGAACATGAACTGACCACTGCTTATATTGAATGGCCTGTAAATAAAAAAAAACACAATTTGATACCTAGAAAATGACTTCAATAGCAAATATAGATAGAAAAATGATTAATATTGGTGTCAAATTGTTATGAATATGAACATTTCTATACTATATAATAAAAAATCCTATGAGATTTGACATACAGTGCAATGCATTCTATAGTTTGTATTTTGGTATAACTTTCATCTTCGCATGTTCAATACCACTGAATGCTTTTTTAAACAACTGCATATGCTAAAAATAGGAGATGATACAGTATATGTATTAAAAACCTTGTTAACAAAAAAGTTACCATTTACCTGAAAACTATAGTGGTTGACATCAATAACATTTAAATCTCTTGTCTACAGTATCAGACAATTTCACAGTTCACCTGGGAGATCTTAGTTAAATTTTTAATAATTATGTGAACTCGTGTTCATGGCACAACACAAGCAATGCAGTTGGATATGATCTCCCTCAAATGGCAGCCAACGTTATAAAAAAGATGTGCAATTTAAACAATTTTTACAGAATTAAGAGGGCTCTAGAAACAGAGATATCTAGTTCTGACAAATTCTTTCATGAAGGCGAGATTATGTATCCTAGACCTATCCCAAAACAGCAAAACATTAATTGACACTTATGTAAAGAGCATAAAATTCTGCAGAAGCGTCTAAAGTTAGTCTTACCAATATGTTAGTAACAATTGACACTGTAAATAAAGAGAGTATAATTCTTCAGAGTCTTTTAAGTTTAGTCTTACCTTTGTTAGTAACAACTGACACTGTAAATAAAGAGAGTAAAATTCAGCAGAGGCTTCTAAGGTTTGCTCAAGCTCAACTACACGTCTAAGATCTCTGAAATATAAAATGATTAAAAAATCAATCAACTTTACAGGAACACAAATGTTATTTTGTTCTTACTGAAGATTATTTCAATATATTAATTAAGTCACTTGTTCCTCTTCAGAATCCTTTATTTTATTCTTCTTGTTTTATTAATAAGTATTTAGTACATTTTACATCAGATTTTAGGAAAAATTTCTATTTAATAAACCATAATTGCAATCATTCCTAAATTGTAAAATCTAAACATGAAACAGAGAATGCTTTCAGTATGCTTGCAACAGAATACATACAGTACTTTACCATTTATCCAATGGTATTTTTTTTCAGATTGTTAGCCATTCAACCTAAGATCCGAACAGGTGACAATGGGACTTAACACATGCTACCAATTTATGCTAACACTATTTTACAAAATTTTAACTTTTTAAACATGTTTTCTAGATTTTTCAACATTTGTTTACCAGATTTTCTTACTTTTTAAACAAGATGTGTTTGTGAAACGCTATGCTCCCAATGGCAACCAAATTTTAATTTATCACATGAACCAAGACTATAAATCAAGGTGAAAGGTCAAGGTCACATGATCAAGGCATAGCAAAGGTCTAGTTATAAGAAACACACATGCTAAATCCCTACAGTACCTTTGACGAGGCAATCACTATGGCAAAGGTAAAAGTAATCTTGCAAAAAAGAATTGCTGTATTTTTTATATAGGCCGATCTCTTTCTGGAGAATATTCACGTAGGTCTAGCTGCATGAGTACAAGCCAAACCACTTATACACTATTTACAGAATGCATTCAACTTAGGTGCTACTTTATTACCCTCGCCCCACTGAAGTGGGAAGAGGGTTTTGCAATGAGCTGCGTCTGTCTGCGTGTGTGTCTGTGTGTCTGCATCCATATCTCAAAAACTATTGGGCCGATTTACTTCAAATATTCAAACAATGTCAGAACCACCCGTATCTAGGTCCTCCCGAGGTTTGGTGCTGGTCCGCCTTACCACATGAATTTTGGATTCTAATCTATATGATTTTGTGTCTACTGCCCTCTCTTAAGTGACAAAAAATATAGTAGATACTAAACAGACCTTACTGATCATGCTGATACAGTATATAGTACTCTGGTCTTATCTGTTAGCTCATTAACATTCCAAACATAACCTTTTTTGACCCTGAGAAACAGTACACTGTCTGCTTATTCTGTGTGCCTAATCTTGGAAGATATCACAGTGAAAGTAGTTAAATTTACTCAATGTGTGAATAATCATCTCAAATGAAAACTGACTTTAGGCTGTTCACAAAAAAAAACACGAACAGGGAGTTGGTGGGGGAAGATGCCCTCCTCAAAACATAGGCGAGGGTGTAATCGTTTACGATTACTTTGTCTTGTTCTAACTTACTTTATTGTTGTTTCCATAAGTTTTATTGCCGCTTCCATATCTAGACGACCGACTTGTTCCAGCTTCTCAAGTGTTTGTTGTAGAAATTGCTGGGGGCTGCGATTTCCAGATATTACTTGTACCGTTCGAGATGACGACACCACCTGGAAATGCTAAAATGACAAACAAAATTAAATCATTCCATCTTGTTCAAGGTTTAATTTAGGTTTGATTCCACAATTAGAATTCCAGTTTAATGAATGGTACAAAGATTGGATTAAAAAAGGTTACTGAAGTGTTTTTTTCAATATTTCGAAAAACAAAATTAAAAACTCAACTTTAAATTACATTAATTTTCAAAACAGACTAATTATTCGCTTATTTCATATCACATTACAGATGAACAATTATTTCATTATGAAGCATTAACGTTGGTTAAATCTCAAAATCTGATAAGAATTAATAATTATAAAGCATTCTTCATGATATAAAGTGTAGTTTTAATATCCAATATTGACATTTTTTTATACCCAGGTGCACACTTATGAAAGGTACAAAATACACTGATAAGAGACGGAAGAAGGGAGAACAAACATGATTTTTAGTAAGTGTATGTTAAGGGAGATTAAATAGTATTGAAAATAAATGCCTGTTAAGCAAGGTACACAACATACTGTGCATTTCAACAAAGTTCTTTATTCACTTGCACTTTTGTTATATGAGAGGTAACAAATGCATTGATTAGAAGGTGGTTGCTTACAAGAGATAGTAACACAGGGAGGTACAACTGTATACAAGTTCACAGTAATTGTGACCAAAATCAGTCACATCGTAGGTGACAAAAATTGAGTTAATCAGCAAAATAGATCAGGAGACAAATTTTTGAGAAATCCAGTTTTAATAAATTATGAGTTCTATGATACTAATATTTCAATATAATAATGTTGTACATCAGTTTTCATGCAAGAAAGTGTCTTCCATGCAAACTTCCTGAGATTTAGAGTCTTTTAATTGTTTAATTTTGATTGCTTTATGGGCTATTTTTTCAAAACCTTGTTTCTATAGATGGAAACTTCAAATGGTCATTTCATTGGATCTACCTATTTAATGAATATCGTGTAAAGGGTAGATTACAGCTTAGATTATGATCTAATAGAAGGTACCAATTACTAAATTTTGGATTTTCCTATCATGAGACTCATTTCGTGGTGAGACCTCACAAATTAGCTGATACTTACCCTAACATTAGGTACAAGATGTGGAAGACTATCTCTTAAATACGCATAATGCCTTCTTGTGTATTCAGGTAGCAATGCTGTCATTGTGGGCTGTGTCACTGCTGAGTTGAAAATTAAAATCATCACACAGATGTCTATTGCAAATACATGTTAAGAAAAATATAAGAGATAAAAGATATTGTACAACTTGTACTAAAATCCAGTATAGAGATGTAGCTAGAGAAATTTAATGATGGGAGAAAAAAAATAAGTTTACTTGTTTACGTGTTTCTAAAATACTGCATTATGATGGATCCGAAGTCGAGGCTAAGTTAAGCCTATAAGCCCCTCTTTGAAATAAAGTCAACTCTAGTGAATGGCGCAAATTTCAGTGGGTGGTTGGGCCATGCATTTTCAAGTTAAATTTCCCATAAAAATCTAATCTTAGCTTTTTCTTGTTGAGGGATAGTTCAGTCCGTATAGGATCCGACTTTTAATCTGTTTAAACATTAATGCTTTCAAACAATCAAGCCCAATCAATGTTATTTTTTTTTCTTTCTAGCTGCAAACTATACAGCTTTGAAATCATGATTGTGCTGCAGTTATTTATTTTTTATTCTATTTTCGTTTTTTTCTTTTCTTTCAATACAAATTTAAGGTCTTGCATCTGTATGTAATTTTTACTGCTTAATTTTAATTGGGATCCAAGCCCTAAAATACATTTTTCACTTATTTGTCCTTCATCCACATACTTATATAATATTTGTATAATTTCCTATTCTTAAATTTTGCTTTAAATTGCTTTAAATAAATAAAATGAACAAATAAACAAAAAACAATCAATCTTGTCTTGATTTGTTTGTTTGTTCTCATGTGGAGTATGATACATTAATTGTGAGTTTATGTAACAGGATTTAGGTTAAGCACCGACAATTTTCCAAGTGGCTCTCATTGTTTATCTAATTGTACTTGTATTCAGAATATTGATGATCATTATTAAGGATACAACCAGGGTCATCCATATCAGGTTCTGGAATATCAAAGTAAGGATGTGTTCCTAGAAGCTCTGGTACAAGCGTCAACGTCAGGTCAGAGTGATTTTCACCAAGAGCCTTCGAACACCTGCAGAAAAATATAACAACAAAAATTAACTAAAAATAAAAGGCATGTGGAAATTATAATAATGTAATTACAAACTTTGTTAGATTAATATTTAGACTTTTATTGCTACTGTACAGTACAATAAAAATGAAATTCTGGCATGCCAAGGTTAATAGTTAACCTCAGTCGGGTGAGTTTTCACATTGACAGTGCTATAGGGCAAACACATTTGGAGTTTTATGATTATATCAAATTTAGAATTGAGTTAAAACTAGAATAAACTCATCACCTGCCTGTATAGCTTGGCCAGTCTTTGCCAGCCGACTTACTCGACCAGCCACTGACACTCTATACTTTTTACTTATATATCTTTCATACATTATTTATTAATTTAGCATAACCTCCGAAGCTATTGCAATTCTGAAGAAAATTTAAGTCTTGTACAGTTTTTTTCTGTTTCCTAGCTGTTTTCTCTAATGTAGGTCACTAAACCATAGCCGTCCTTTATACTACCTCCGCCAATGCACGACCTCTATTGGTACTTCACGCTACACCGATTTTTCATAGAAGGAAATAATTAGCCAGATCACTTTACTGTTACTTTCTACGCAGTGTTTTTAGAATCGTTATTCATATTGAAGACGACAAAGTCAACACTGTACTGTAGCTTTCAGTAGTAAAACATGCAAAAATCAGCAAAAATGAGGACAGTGTGTACCAAAATTTAAAAGGTTAAAGCTGCATTTGCGAGAATGTTGTGCGCTTGACAGAGGCTTTCACTTTCCTAGTGCTTCTAGTTAATATTGAAAATGAAATTTTAAAAATGCCTCTTACTTTAATATGGGTATTCTGTTTTGTGATTACTTAATGAAGGATGTAAAATTAAGTGAAAAAAGCATTAAATAAAATGTCACTTACTTCCAAATGGATAATCTGTCTTGTGGGTACTTATTGAGGTTCTTTAGTAGAAACTGTAGTGCCAAGTGAAGACACATCTTAGTGGCAAAACTAACAGAATGTAAAAGTTGATGAAGGCCTTGTCTAATATCAGAAGCAGCGTCCTGTGAAATACAAAATATGGTAATTTGATTTGAATTATTCAGTGTTGACAGAGACAAAAAGGATAACCCATGAGAGTCTGAACTGGACTTATTTCTACCCTTTGAAAAAAATAACACCATCCAACAAGGTGGATCTACCATGTTAAATTACTAGGGAGATCTACAGTACCTAGCAACACAGAGAACTACCTAGTAAGATAGTATATATACCCTGCCTGTTGATGTTATTAATGCCTTAATGTTTATTCTGAATAATGGCTGTATTTTCCTATGTATACTTTTAGAGTATTGCTGACCATTCTTGGTAGTATCCCGTGATATGGTAGTTTTTATAGGGTTAACCCTGTTAACTACCTTTATCTACCTTGTCACTACCAAACAGTTATTTTTTCAAAGGTTGATGTGTCCTTTTGGTGGTGATTCAGCAGTACACCAGGAGACAATCCCATATGCTCTTCCGAAGTGTGTACTGCATTCTTCACCATGTACAGAATCTGTGTTGCATATGGGATCAATGGCTTAAGATCTCATCTGAAAGACGGTGTGCTATTAACATGTGTTGTGACATTCCAGCCAAAACACAAATACAGTGATGTATTTGATCGAACCAGGAACCAGAGTCTCCACAGTTCAGTACACAAACAACAGTGATTACCAGTTTAACCAACTGATCTAAATGCTTCTCTAAAAAAATATACTGTACTCTTATAAATTGCATTTCTAAAGGAAGAATTATTGATGTTCATTTAATTATTTACTCTATGTTATCAGCAATCCTATTTGTGAGGTCACCACAAAATGAGTCACATCGTAGGTTGAGGGGAAAATGAGATAATGACCAAAATAGGTCTGAAATTCCAATTAGTTTTAATCAATAAATGAGTTCTATAGTACTTATATTTCATTATAATATACTTTTTAGGTAATTTTTTCATACAGGAGAGTGTGTTTCATGCAGATTTTCTGAGATTTAGTCTTTTAAATTGTTTATTATTAAATTGCTTTATGGACGATTTCCTAAAAAAACCATGTTTCCATGCATGAAAACGTCAAAAGCTCATATCCTTGGATCTACTCATCCAATGAACTTAAAGTGTAGATTACAGCTTATATTATGCTATATTAGACACTACTAACTCAATTTTGGATTTGGATTTTCCTACCAAGAGATTCATTTTGTGGTGAGAACTCATTTTTATACCAAGTTATAGAAAATTTTTTAAAAGATACTGTATTACGAAAACCAAATTACACTTGGTAATCTTTAATATGAGTGGCCAATTATCAAAATAAAAATTATGCTCAGACCTAGCTCCTAAAATTATTTTACACCTGAACTAATTAAATATGCAGAGAAGGTCTGATACAGAGTAGAGGGTATTTTAGCAATGCTGTTTTTTCTGTTAATAAATTGTATTATTTCGATCAAATTTATGTTTATCTTGATTTCTCTGTGGTTCAAGACTTTGAGTCTGATGAATGAAGTGATATTTCGATTCAAATATCAATGATAAGTTGACATAGTGATGTAAGTAAGTCTAATTTACTCAAGTCTGAGAAGCTCCTGAAGAAATCTTAAAAAAATCAGAAGCAAATTAATTTTCTCAATTATTGTTATTATTAATGGAAATGTCAATGTGTTACCTCAAGACCATTAAGTACAGTCTCCAGCTGGTCCTCCCTTAACACAATATCTTTGCTAATTTTGTGTAGACTGTAAACAGCATTCAGTCGAACACTTTCAATCTCATCATTCAACATATCAACAAGGTAATCCAGAGACAGTGAGGCAAATGCTGGTGATTGGCTGGCAAGCTCGCAGAGAGAATCCAACGCTGCATGACGCACCTCTACAAACAAATTATATATTGTAATTTTAATCAGCATGCAATTAGATTGGATTCACAGCATTTGGTGTAACACAAATTTGAATATATGACCATAATTATAAAAAGTATCTCGTTTGAGATAGAATGAGTACACCGTAATATAAATAACAATAACAATACAGTCGACCCTCTCATTTACAAACCTTCTATTTTACAAACACTATTCAGTCAATGACGTCATTAAAATAATGGCCACTGACGTAATTAACCAATTTGTCAATGATATTTCTTTGTTTTCATATTTTTCCCTTCATTTTCATTTAAGAGCACATAATAAACACAAATAAGTGTTTTAGAGGCCTTACTTGACTAGTTTCCATGAACCTTCTCATTTTCGAACTTTCTCATTTACGAACACCTTCCAGCCCAAGCGCTTATTGCCAAGGCCTCTAAGCACTTCACAATATTACCACAGTCATTGGGACAAACACCTATGGAACATTCCAAAATGATGCAGCACATATGGTATTTGTACCTCTCAAGTACCCATTTATACTCCTGGGTGGAGAGAGGCAAGTGGATAAAGTCTCTTGCCTAGGAACATAAACAGCTGATGAGAGTGTGCATCAAACAACTGACCTCGTGATTGGAAGTCCAAAACACCACTGCTGTGCCAACTGCTTCCACATAGGCAGTTCACATCCAGCCATTCTCCATGTCCCTCTCCCTCACTTATAAAATTTGCAGAATACTAGTGCTTCTAGTTTTTGTAATTATTGAGGGATTTTTGCCAGATTGTAAACTAGAAACTTTGTAAACTAACCTAGAAATTCATCCTCAAGTCCATGAACAAATGCTCCACATGCTCCTGTGTCCATCAAGGTTACACCTTCTGGGTCAAGCTCTTCCTTAGGGGCATCATCACCCCACTTCTTACCACTTGACCATTCACCCGATGCAAATTGCTCCTTCTGTCGCTCATGAGCTGTTCTTTTACGCTGAATAAAATAAATTAAAGCTATTATTAACATGTTGAAAGATATCCTAAAACCCAGAATACTTCAGATGAAAAACACAAGTTTACTTGAGAAAGCAACCAAATCACATGCAAAATTATTTGAAAGTATTTTGGTTTTTTTTACTTCTTTAGATTAACAAAAAGGTTCATGTCAATGTTGAAAGTTCTTTTTTGTATACTAATTGACAACATACATATTTTGTAATAAAATAACACATATAAGTTTGCAAACTTAGTGAGATTTTGCTCATTTCTAAGTAACGGTTTTTGTTTTGAGCTATAAGGCACATGGCCAGACTGCAAATAATAGCAAATCGTCATCATCTTACTGGATAAGTTGTAATATTTTTACATAACAAACCGATTTTATTGTTATTAAATATTAGTATTTGAATGGAGTGTATTTTGTCCACCTAAATTTGGATAAGTAGTCATTATACTCTAGGAGCTGAGTACACTTTTGTATGCACTTCTATGTACCCTCAGTCTCTTTACAAAAATAGGTGTATATGGGTGCCTAGTTGAAAAAAAGTTTGGTCACGTGATCTGTTTGAGGTGCGAAAGGTCCGCC